>JAXIVJ010016710.1:5000-28132 GCA_036785665.1 Chirona hameri | reverse complement strand
GCGATTTGTTTTGCAAAGCATTGTAATGCTTCTCGGCGCACTTAACCATTGTGGCGAGTTGTTGCTAGTAGCGCTTTCGTTCTCCATGGCAACCAGGCGTGAGCCAATGAAAAGCCAGAACGTATTCCCTTTCTGGATTTTTATTGGCTGACGCCTGGTTGCCATGGAGAACGAAAGCGCTACTAGCATGTGTCCGAGCAGCGCTCAGTTTGATCGGAAATGTCACAGAGCCTCCAAAAATGCCGCAATTGATGTGAACAATGGCAGGGAAAGGCGAATTTGTCAATGACCTTCATGAAGTACACAAGGTGCTTGTTTTGTATTTTTCCCAAACTTACAACTTCGAATTTGGGAATAATTGTATTTAATTCTTAAATTTAAATAAAATAATTTTAAAACCATAGCGGTAGCCTAAGAAATTGTTGCTAACAAAATAAAAAGGTCATTATTTCCCTTTAAGCATAAGTAATCCGTGTAGTGAGACGAGAACATGTCACAAGATAGTGAAAGTTCCGCAGCCGTTGTGCCGCGTGCTCCGGCGCCGTGGGAGGGCCGAGTGAGGGCACCTGACAACTGGGACTTGGCAACAGACAGGGGTGAGTCGTTCCATGTGTGGAAGGAGACCTGGGCAGATTATGTGCTGCTCGTGGGCCTCAATGGGGCGCCACCGGACATTCAAGTGGCGGCGGTAAAGAATTGCATGACGCCAGAGAGCTGTCGTGTTTTGAGGAATATTGACCTCACAGACGCACAGCGACGTGATCCGACTGCCGTTCTGGACGCAATTGAACGCTTCGCTGTTGGACAGATTAACGAGGTCATCGAACGGAAAAGGTTCAATGAGAAAGTTCAGGCAGAGGGGGAGGTCTTCGATGATTTTCTCACTTCCCTTCGTGAATTATCTCGTGGTTGCAACTTCTGTGACAGATGCTGTGATTCACTGGTTAGGGATATAATTGTTATGGGTCTGAGATCCGCAGAGACGGTCAAGCGTCTCTGCGCAGTGCCGAACTTGTCTCTGGCCCATGCCATCACTGTTTGCAGGGCTGAGGAGGCGGCTGCCCGAGGCGCCGCTGAGCTGCGGGCGGGCGGACGCCCGCAGGTGTCCGCATACCGGGTGCACAGCCGCGAGCGAAGCCGCGCCACCCAGGAGTGGGAGTGGCGCCCTGACGGCGACCGCAGCTGGTGTGCTGCTTGCGGCAGGCGCCGCCACGCTGCGGAGCAGTCGTGCCCTGCCCGTGGTCAGCGCTGCCGAAACTGTCAGCAGCCTCACCACTTCGCGGCTGTGTGCTCCAATCCCGCCGCGCGACGGCCGGACGCGGCGCGCTGCCCGGAGCCTGTGGACCGCCGGGGGCGGTGGCCGGAGCCGCCGCGCCGCACGCAGGCGCCACTGCTGCGCAGAGGGAGCTCGTCGCCTGACCAGGGCCGCTGGAAGTCCCTCCCAACCCCCCCCCCCCCCCAAAAAAAAAAAAATCCCACCCCCCCAAAAAAACTGAGGGACTTGGGGCCGGGTGGCTCAGTTGGTAGAGCGTCTGACTCGGAATCCAAGGGTTCCGGGTTCGAGTCTGGCTACTGGCGCAAGTCATTCGGTTCCCCGCCCCGGAGGGGAGTGGTTCTCCCCACCCGCGGCGGCATATAGCTATAGGCTGGACTACGGGGTGGGCGAGAACAACTCCCCTCCTACCCCCCCCCCCCAAAAAAGAAAAAAACTGAGGGACTCCAGTCACCGCGGAGTTCATCCCCGCCGCCGAGAGGGCGTTTTCGGTCACCATCGCCTGGATACTCTCCACGCCAGCGGGACCAGCGCGTCCGATTCCGGTCGTCTGATGACAGCAGAGACTACGGTCGGGATGAACACGGCTACCGGCCGAGCACGTCTGCCATCATCGCAGCCACGGTGGTGGAGAGCGCCCCCCGTGTCCGACTCGACGTCACCGCGCAGGACACCGTCTCCGTGCTGGCGCTACCCGACACTGGTGCGGACATCTGTGTCGGAGGACTGGACTTCCTGGAAGAGCTGGGGGAGTATCCGGAGAATCTCCTTCCTGCCGAACAGCACCCACGCGCCGCCAACGGAGAGGTCATCACATCGGTGGGAATCCTACCCGTGTCGCTGACGCTCGGCGGGTTTACGACCGCCGATGACATCCACATACTTCCGGACGTCAGCGGCCTTCTTCTCTCCTGGAAAGCCACAAGACAGCTTCGGATCATCCCAGGAGGCTACCCGCGACAAATCAACGGACCACTGTCGGCAGATTCAACATCCTTCGCGTCGTCGCCGTCGTCGCGGACGACGGATGATCAATCGCCAGGCCTGTCCACGAGGACCCGAGGCAGCGGAGACGACGGACCGACGACGGTGCCCGGGAGAGAGCGCCACCTGCCGGTGTCGCCGCCCCTGGCACCGCTACTGTGCGATGGCACTGCGACAGCGCCACCTAGCTTGACAGCGCCACCTAGATCAGCAGCGCCACTCAGGTCGACAGCGCCACCTGGCCCGCCTTCTGTGAACCTGCCAAACCAGCACACCGATGACCACGGCGTCACTTCCGTGGAAGTGACTGGTGGCGGCAACACCGAGGCTTCGGATGCATCGTTCCCTGACATCCCTGCGGAGTTCCCCACCGTCTTCGACGGCCGTATCCGAGTGATGCCCGGGGAATACTTCAAGATACATCTCAAAGAAGATGCAGTGCCGTTCTGCGCTATGAGTCCGCGACGTGTGTCGTTATCACTCCGCGAGCCCCTGAAAGAAGAGCTGCGGAAGCTGGAGTCCGAGGGAATCATCATCCCCGTCAAGGAACCCACAGAGTGGTGCGCGCCGATCGTGGTGGAACCGAAGAAGGGAGGAGGCATCCGGCTCTGTGTCGACCTGTCGCGGCTCAACAAGTTCGTCCGCAGGGAGCAGTATCAGTCCCCGACACCGCTGGAGGAAGTTGCCTCCATCGCTGACTCCGACGCCCGATGGTTCACCGTGTTCGACGCGGCCAAGGGATACCATCAATGAGCACACTGCATGAGGACAGCGTGCTGAAGACGACCTTCATAACACCGTTCGGCCGCTATGCATTCCTCCGTGCACCCTACGGTGTCAGCTCCATCTCGGAACACTACAACAGGCGCATGGATGAGGCATTCGAGGGTCTCACCGGCTACAAGAAGGTCGTCGATGACGTCGTAATCTACAGTCGCACCAAGGAGGACCATATCCGCGACGTCCGCGCGTTCATGAAGCGCTGCGAAGAGAAGAGAATTTCCCTCAACTTCAAGAAGCTGCAGCTTGCGAAGCCGGAGGTCAAGTTCGCGGGATTCATCATATCCCGCGAGGGGTACCGGCCCGACCCACAGCTCACAGCGGCCATCTCGTCATTTCCAGCGCCGCGGACCATCTCCGACCTCAGGAGCTTCGTCGGTCTCGTCAACCAGGTCGCCCCCTTCGTCGACATGTCATGACATATCTGAGCTCCTCACGCCGCTCCGGCCGCTGCTCAGCTCGAAGAACGAGTTCATCTGGGAGTCGCAGCACGAGCGTGCGTTCGAAGTGACGAAGGCAACGCTGACCTCCGTCCCGACGATGGCCTACTTAAACCCCAGCCGCCCTACGTCGCTCTCGACGGACGCCAGTCGGCTGAATGGACTCGGCTTCGTCCTGCGCCAGCAGCAAGAGGACGGCACGTGGCGCGTGGTACAAGCAGGCTCGCGGTTCCTGACGCCAGCAGAGTCCCGCTACGCTACGATAGAGGTAGAGGCCACAGCTGTGACATGGGCTCTGAAGAAGTGTCGCCTGTTCCTCTCCGGACTACCCATCTTCCAGGTCGTCACTGACCACAAACCGCTGATTCCGATCCTCAACAGCAAAACCTTGGACGAAATCGAAAATCCCAGACTACAGCGTCTAAAAATTAAGATGGGAGAAGTCGGGTCGTTCGTCGCGACCTGGGTTCCAGGATCGCAGCACAAGGCGGCTGATGCACTCTCCAGAATTCCGGCTCAGCAGGCCTCCCTGGACGACGAGTGCGGAGAAGACCCCATCTCTCAGACCCTGCAGAACATCGTGATCGCCGAGCTCCAGGCGAGTCACACCGACTTGCGGCTGGAGGAGGTGACGGACGCGACTTCAGCCGATCCAGAGATGCAGCTGCTTATCGACGCCATCGCCATGGGCTTCCCGACGTCGAAGGCAGACGTCGCCGAGTCCGTGCGGAGGTTCTGGCCCGTACACGATCGGCTCACAGTGGACGACGGACTCGTCCTGTGTGGACGGCGTGTCGTGGTGCCAGCGTCCCTCCGCAGGTCGGTGCTGAAGTCTCTGCATGCCGGCCACCTCGGCAAAGAGCGGACGAAGGCGAGCGCCCGCCAGGTGGTCTACTGGCCCGGACTCGACGCAGATATCGACACCGTCACCAGTCAGTGCAACCGGTGTCAACGCGAGCTGCCGTCACAGCCGAGAGAGACGATGTTGCACCGCGAGTATGCTGCACGCCCGTTCCAGATCCTAGACATGGATTTCGGGGACTACGCCGGAGGCAAGTACCTCATTGTTGTCGATGGGTACTCGGGGTGGAAGTTTATCGAGTGCACGGGCACCCATGCTAATACCAAGAGTGTCATTGACGTCATGCTCAAGATTTTTAGAGATGTTGTGGTGCCGACAATGGTCAGGACTGATGGGGCAACTCTGTTCACTTCCTATCCGTTCGGGAAGTTCGTGAAGGATTGGGGTATCGAGCATCAAACATCGTCACCCCATTACCCCAAATCTAACGGACTGGCTGAATCGGCAGTTAAGTCAGCTAAGAAGCTTCTGAGGCGGTGTTGGGACGCCCACAGGGGACGACTCGACGAGGAGGAGTGGACGAGAGGAGTGCTTCAGCAGCGCAACATCCCGGGGATCAGCGGAAAGTCGCCCGCCGAAATCGTCTACGGCCGGCCGATGAGGGATGACCTGCCGATCCACCCCTCTCACGTCAACTCGCCACTCCAGCCGCCGCACCGGAGCGGTGACGAGGCCCGAGCCGAGTCTCGCCCGTGCTCACCGACGGAGTCCGATGATCGTCGTGAGGCGCGCCGCCGGGACGCCAAGGAGCGGTATGACCAGCATGCGCGTGACCTTCCTGAGTTTCCCGTGGGAACACGGGTCCGAGTGCAGGATGTGAGGACCAGACGGTGGGATAGGTGTGGCGTCGTTACCCATGTCGGTCCCTATCGGCGCTATCGTGTCAGCTTTGAAGACGGCGGGGAGGTGGAGCGCAACAGGTGCCACCTTCGCAGACGGCATGCCCTCTGCCCCGTGCCCCGGCTCGGTCCGGACGCGACTCGAGTGGACGGGGGCGCACCTCGGCCATCGTCTCGACCGGCAGGGCCCGCGGGCAGCTGGGCGTGTCCCGAGGCGGTGATACTTCGTCGCTCGACTCGCGTACGCAAACCAGTGCGAAGGTTGATCGAGGAAGTGTAGATGTGGCCAGTCACAGACCACTATATATATGGACTGTTCACTGATTTTGCTGACTGCCATTAGGGCCGAGCTAACAATTGAATCACGTAGATGTATTTGTTCACCACTTAGTGAGTCAGGAACTCCCAGGCTTATATTTAGTGATCGGCTGATGAAGCATTAGTACCAGCCTTACCTGTTTGTGCAACAGATGCACATTATGTCGCAATGGTGCCTACTGCACAGCGCGTGCTGTTACCTGGTACCCCTTTGAGGGATGTACGGGAGATAGGTGCTCAGAATCTCGTTACGGTGAATCTGCCGCCCGTTTCAATCCCAGCCAGTCATGTAAAAGGCACCAGTGCACCAAGCCGTTTGGTTGGTGCTAAATGAATTGGTGCACATCGCTATTTTGTGACAAGCTCGTGCATTTGATGTACTCAGGGCACCGCTTAGTAAATCCATGCAGACAGAAGTTTTACATTAAAACTTTTAAAGTTCCTTGAAACATTATTGAAGACACGTAAATATATATTGAATTTCAAACTAAACAATAGTGAGACAGCATTCTGCCATCACATACAAACATTTCACATTTGACAAACATAAAACATATGCTACACAATATTGAATGAAATATAACATTTCTCACTGATGGTGCACGTCCTTTAGGATGGGCACTCCCAGGGGACCCGTCCCACCACGCTGCACGCGCGGCAGGGGCTGCGAGGGTTGCGCCGACCCGAGCCCGCCGTCCCGGTGTCGGCCGGCCGGCCCTATCTGACCTGACCCGCCCGGTCACGTGATCGCCCCCGGCCGGTAGAGACCGGTGTCCGGGGTCGCCGCGGGCCGGGCTGGAAGTCGCCTCCGCCGCTGGAGGACGGGCCGCTACAGCCGCCTCCGCCGCTGTAGGACGGGCCGCCACCGTCGCCTCCGCCGCTGTAGGACGGGCCGCCTCCGCCACTGCGATTTTAGAGGCCTGGATCAGTCATCTGCCTCCCGTGAGTTTCATGATCTTGTTGGAGCTCTTGTCGCGTGTCACTGGTCGTGAACAACGTCTGGACTTAAAGGCATGAATCTCGCTGTTTACTTCTTTGACATAGTTGGAGGTGAATGCGTTGAATAGGGATCCTGCCATAGTGACGAGGGTTTGTTCCACCAGTACATGTCCTTCTTTACAAACAATGTGGCAGAAGTCATCGTTCTGCTTCATCCGTTTGGCCACAATGCCCTGGAATTCTCCTTTCGGGTTCGAAGTGCCAAAGAGCTCAGCTCGGTTGTCATCTTCAGTGACGGATCTGTAGAGAAGGCAGACTTCCTTCACTAGCTGAACACATGCTACCGATGGGCACATCAGCCTCCCACGATTCAGTAGCTCGGTGAAACTCTTGAGTTCGGGCGGATTTTCTGTGTCGTCTGATGGTGCTCGGACCTCGTCAGGAGGTTCACCGTGCTGATCGGCCAGGAGCTCCACGCACGAGGAACATTTGTGTTTCTTTCTTACCGAATAGGTAAGGTAGCCGCCGAGATGGTTAAGAGCTTCCTCTGTTCCCTCAGGGAACTCTTGAGGACGGTCGGCTTCTTTTGTTCTCTCGCTCAGTAGCTGGATGGTCTCCTCGTCACTGGCCCGCCGCTGATCGGCAACAGGACGCATCTCAGCCGCCACCGTTCCCAGTGTGTAGCCTGATAACCATACCAAACTTTTGGCGCGGATCACAGCCTCTCCCTCGAGGAATTGCCGAGCACTCGCCCAGTAGTTCCCGCCCGCGAGCTTACGAAGGTGACCGAAGTGGCCTTCCAACTTGTCGGACTGCACTTTTCCCAGAAGGACGTACTCGAATCCGCAGTGTCCCAGCAGATATCTTGAGAGCCCCACTAGTCCCCTGCAGGTGAAGGCCAGGCCTTTGAGGGTGTCTGATGATATTTTCGCTGTCTTACCTGGCTGCGACAGCCAGGTTGACATCATCTCGCCAAACTTCTCGATGTATGCGAGACCGTCTTGATTGTCTGTGGAGATGGGTGTCAGCGTGGGGTCGTTTCGTCGGATGTGTGCTCAGGGCGACTTCACATTGACGATGTTAAACCATGTTCGTATGATGTGCAGGAACTCTGCTGTTTGCTGGAATCCCTGATGTTCGGGCTGTTGTCCGTAGAAGCGCAGGGCTGCCACCGTGGTCTCATGTGTAGCAGACGCGGCGAGCTGCACATTCACCCTCTCAATGCTGTTGGGGTGCAGAACCCTGTCTGTCAGCCGGTAGGCCATTTTTGCCTCAGCACCTTGTTCGAGCCCGTGTACCCTTTCCAGGTCACTTGCCTTCACTTCCAGCGGCGGGGAATCGCAGTCGATCCCTGGGCACAGGAGTCTGCTCTTGTTTAAGAGATTGAAGTAGATATTCTTAAACAAGTGAACAGTGTCGTACAGAATGTAGATTCTTGGATCTTCATCTGGGCTCCATGGGTTCCGTATGAACTCTGGCTGGCAGCCATCTTCAGACAGAGAGCGATAGAAACTCTGGTTCGTGCGGTGGCCGTCGGTGGTAACAGATACCACGGTGAATCCCAGTTCTGTGAGGGATCTTAGGACATTGAAAAATATATCCTTCATCTTTGCAGCCGTAATATGAGTCACCGGTGACATCGTGACGAGGTCCTGGTAGTTACCGCCTACAGAGTTGATGTGAGTGCAGAAGATGGTGTTCGAAACACCATCCTTGTAGTCCCCGAAGATGCGCCCTCCAGCGAGTTCCACTGCTCTGGCAGAATAAACTTCATCCATGGCGATGTTGACCACTCGCTCTCGCGGACTCAGTTTGTTGACTCTTATCTGAAGATATTTTATCGTGCCGATCTCCAGGCCCTCCTTTACGCTGAGCGCAGACGTGAGGCGACGTAGAGTGACCCTGTGTGGTAGCATTAAGAGCCCACAGTTTCGCAGATCTTCATAGAGCTTTGGGCTCGTCCTTTGCCAAACCATCGCTGCGCTGAGCAGCATCGGGCTATAACGTCTTCTCTGAACGGGAGTAGTACGGAGCCTCAGCTGTTCAGCGGAAAACTGTCCGAACTGACCAGGAAAAGAGCTCTCCTTATCATCGGTCGCTTGCTCTAGCACGTCTGCAGCTGCGTTCAGCCTGTCATTTTCATTCAGATCATAGACCTTCAAATCCATTACTTTAAGACGAGCCATGGCGTTATGCACTTCAGTCGTGGAAGAAAACATACCAGGTTTTGCGGTCAGGTCACCAGCTATTTGTTTGCTTGATACTTCGATGTCACCAACGTGCAATCTAAAATTCAGGTCTGGATAGACGCTAATATTGCGTCTGATGACGGGAATCGCACGTTGTGTGTCGAATTCCTCAAGCCTTATTGTTAAGACTTCCCGGCAGTCCTCTGACTCCGGAAGGGTCATCTTGACCATGACGAATCCAGAGAGAAAGGTTTGTTGAGACATCTTGTCCCATAGTTCCATGGCTGATTTGATTTGTTCTGCCTCGAACATTTTTTCAGCCTTTTTCGCCATGAGAAGCTCGTTGGCGATTCGTCTGGCCGTCGGGGTAGCTCTCGTTGTAACTCGTGTGTTCCGCTTCGGCTGATGTCGAGGTGACCCATCCCTGTGAAAGAATAGAGAATTCAAGTTGGTATTGATTACATTATAAATCCGAATTTTGATTGTGCATTTATTAACACCCGCAGTGGAGGGGAGTGAGGGGGATGAAATCCGCCCCTTCTTCCTGTTTTGTTGTTGTTGCATACTTGCCTAGATTTGAATCACACACATTATGTGAAAATGTTGACCTTGGATGACCTCAGCAGATAAATACGCAAGTCATTATCGAAAAACCGAGGATGGGTGGCATCCACCAGTCACCACCACCCTGCCTCCGTACACTGGCGAAGGTTAAAGCACAGCTTGATGAGCCTGATGAGAAATTACTCTATCGGTGGCGATACAATTTGGTTATTTCCGGGCCATTGTCCTGACCTTTGAGGTTGCGCTATTTCAATTATGGGCGAATCGGCATCGACATTCCCGAAAAATCGAGGGGTTAGCAACCACCTTCCCTACACTGATGATGGTGAGGTAGCCGTAATAGGCCCCCGGCTGGGTCGTCGGATTTTCCACGCCCTGCTGGAGGGGGGGGGGGGGGGAGGACACCCCCTCGATATCAGCCCCAATAGGGGGATGCAAAACATATGCGTAACCCAGTAACGGTAAGAATACCTGACGAACTTGAACGAAGAATTAACTTACGTGTTGAATGATGTGAGCTTTGTTGGTGTTGCATCTTTCTTCATAATCTTGTTTCGGCGTTTGGTGTTCTTCGTTGTCTTGCCGTCACAAAAGTCTTCATCTTCAAAATGAAGTTCACAAACTCCACAGTTGGCTGGACTCCAGGAGGTATCATTGCGCCTTATGGCAGATATCCATCGTTTCCTCAAAGATTCTTCAGCCGGAAAGCGAAAAACGGACCTTTTTAATGGTGTTGTTTTTGTTCTGCTATGATACTCTCGTTCTCCTTTGTTTAACGGATAGCCCGAGTGACATTTATATACAGCGCATTTTACCATAATAATAAAATAAAACCATTTATATTAACAAAACCAGTACAAAAAGCTTTAAATCAAACTCTACTCGGCTGCTGATGGCGATAATAGATCTGAGCTCTGATTATATTTTCGAGGTAAAATTTGGTAGATTCTCGTGAAAATTGAATGGGCACTGTCGGGCAAACAATGTTAAATCATCTAATCTTTTCGGGAAAACATGTCCCTCGTTTTTGCACGATATCAATAAAACAGAACCATTATCGCTCAAAATTGTATGTGAATATCTCCTTTAAATGATGTATGGTTATATTGTCAAAATTGCAGCACCGTATGATACTTAGGTGGACCGTGGCAGCGTTTCAACATACCGGCCCTAAAGGCGGTTTCAAAAGGGTTCCGAATTCGCAGTGAACAGTCCATATATATATATATAGTGGTATGTGGGCCAGTGTATCTTGTTGTCAGAAGTGAAGTCTCTGTTCTTGGAGTTGGTGCATCCATATATTGGGCTTCTGGAAAGCCCTTGTTAACAGTAGTTAAATGTGAACATTTTGGGCGGAGGTGTGTATGGTAGATCTCAAAAGAGGAGATGTGCTGGTGTTTGATCTACTGTTAATACTCTACTGACCTGCCCTCGAGCGGTCGCCGGCTCGGTGCGGGGCCGGCGGGGCTGGCGGGTCAGTCGCGGTTGGGCTGTCTAGACAAGCGGTGTGTCTAAGAATACAAAGCTGGCCATATAATCGTATCGTCACACTAACATTTACAGCAATTAAGGTCGCAGGGATCCATGTTTAGAACGTGCCGTTCACATTCGCTCGCTGCGCTGCAGAACCTACCAGGGGCTGTCGCGCCCCTGGAGCCCCCCCCCCCCCCCCCAGACCATCTCATAGAGAGCATAAGTGGAGCTTTTCAGAGCAAGTTGGTGGGGCAAAATATCATATTGGATGGTTGCTTTGCATGGCTGAGGTGAAAAATTGAACAGTTTAACACTAGGAAACCTTCAAATCTGAAAAACGTTCGTGGGGCAGAACATAACAATGGTGGGGCCAAAATCAAAGTTGATGGGGCAGTTGCCACACCAACTTGGGGGGGGGGGGGGGTGAATTACTGAACTGAATGAAAAGTATGTTAGGGCTTGTCCGGGGTTACAGTTGTTTACCCTGTTTCCTGCTTCAAACTGACAATCCTTTGCCTGGGATGACTTTCAGACACCAACACACCACCAATTACATGGAAGTTTGATGTCTGGAGATGTCCCAAATTACGACAACACCACCAGTAACGTGCCAAGTTTGATGTGTTGACATGTTCAGTTTACCCTACTTGCTATGCGATTTATTTTATCCACTTTTTGAGCAACTATATTATTAATGATTTTAACTTAACCTTACCTTGAACTCTGAAGAAGGAGGTGCTTCACATAATTGCTTTAAAAAATCACATGCGTCCCTACCGAAAGCGACGATCGCTCCAAATCGAGGTTTTAAAATGCTGCCATCATGCCTCCATAGTCATTGGTCAACAATATAAAATATACTCTGGGTTTCTAATTTTTTTCCAAAGTGTATACCATTTCTACTATGCAGTGAAGTTGACTGATAAAACCAGCGGATCCGCGGGTTGGGCGGAGAGTCTCCCGTTCAAAGTCAATGAGTGGTCTTCCGCGGTTCTCCCAAACCGCTGTCGACTGAAGTAGTAGTTTGCAGACAACTTGGTAGTTTTGTATGGTCTATAAAAACAACTATGTTTGTGGTATAATATGCTTCCAAACTGATATCACTGTTGCTATGTGGGACGCGTTTTCTTTTTTGGTAGACTGGAACGCGTATATTTTTTGGGTAGACTGCATTTTCATGTGTGAACCAATTCAGTAGAAATTGCCGTCGAATATCCCACGATTCGATGTAAAAAGCACACACATGCAGCAAAAATATAGCATATGGCTCCTCTGATGGATCATTTGTGATTAAAAACTAGCCAACCTGGCAAGAAAAGGCAAATTTTGTTCTCCATCGTCGTCCAGCATGCCGGGTCATTTTACCACCCCTGCAAACCTTCTGCAGTCCGCGAGAGTGTGATGTTTAAAACCCAAATGTGTTAGGTCGGCTTCAAAAGCTGACAGTCTGTGTGGTGTATGCACTATGCACTGCATCTGCACAGCGACTCACGGTTGCTGTGGTATGTCTGCACAGCGACTCACGGTTGCTGTGGTATGTCTGCACAGCGACTCACGGTTGCTGTGGTATGTCTGCACAGCGACTCACGGTTGCTGTGGTATGTTTGCACAGCGACTCACGGTTGCTGTGGCATGTCTGCACAGCGACTCACGGTTGCTGTGGTATGTCTGCACAGCGACTCACGGTTGCTGTGGTATGTCTGCACAGCGACTCACGGTACTGTGGTATGTACCAAGGCCGGACTCATTCTAGTCTGTGCGGTGTTTTCAATCTCCTATAACGACTAACTGGGTACAAAGCCGTTTTGTGGAGTTCACGGTTGGGTAAGCCGTCATGATCTTCTTATCGTCCCTGCCTCGCACGACGCTACTTCCGGTGCTACTTCCGGTGCTACTCCCGGTGTTAAGGCCAAAATGGTACTACGTCTGCACACATTGGCCGATTCAGAACGGTGTTTTTTGGGGAGAGGGGGGCACGAGTGGTTTAGGGGGGAATTCCAAAAATCGTCACGCAATTCTGAAAACTCATCGGATTTATCTTGCTTATGCATTCATAGCTGATTTAAAACAACTTTCCTTAGTAAAAGTTGCTTATATTTTCTTCTATATCAGGAAAGGTGTCAATGTTGTGGCGATTTCAGGCGTTTTTTTTGGGGGGGGGGGGGTATGGGCGCCCCCCCCCCTCCTCCCCTGGATCCACCAGTGTTTGCACATGGTACTAACTCTCACAATCTCGCAAAAGAGTGGGGATGGGGACAGGAGTCAGTGGCAACCCCGCACCGTTGCTGTGGTGGCCGGAGAAAGATAACGAAAGATAACGAAAGATAACGAGCGTTCTTAGCTCCAACACAAAACACATTATTATTGTGTTCGCTAAATTCTGATATTGTGCCTGGGTAAATTTGAGCTCAAGGCTTTTATTAATTTTGTCGCTCTCCTAAACTGAGCCCAGACGTGTGATGGACTGTGCTCACCTAAACTGAGCCCAGACGTGTGATAAACTGTGCTCTCCTAAACTGAGCCCAGACGTGTGATAAACTGTGCTCACCTAAACTGATCCCAGACGTGTGATGGACTGAGCTCACCTAAACTGAGCCCAGACGTGTGATGGACTGAGCCCAGACGTGTGATGGACTGAGCCCAGACGTGTGATGGACTGAGCCCAGACGTGTGATGGACTGTGTTCACCTAAACTGAGCCCAGACGTGTGATGGACTGTGCTCTCCTAAACTGAGCCCAGACGTGTGATGGACTGTGCTCACCTAAACTGAGCCCAGACGTGTGATGGACTGTGCTCTCCTAAACTGAGCCCAGACGTGTGATGAACTGTGCTCACCTAAACTGAGCCCAGACGTGTGATAAACTGAGCCCAGACGTGTGATGGACTGAGCTCTCCTAAACTGAGCCCAGACGTGTGATAAACTGAGCCCAGACGTGTGATGAACTGTGTTCACCTAAACTGAGCCCAGACGTGTGATGAACTGTGCTCACCTAAACTGAGCCCAGACGTGTGATGAACTGTGCTCACCTAAACTGAGCCCAGACGTGTGATAAACTGAGCCCAGACGTGTGATGAACTGAGCTCTCCTAAACTGAGCCCAGACGTGTGATGAACTGTGCTCACCTAAACTGAGCCCAGACGTGTGATGGACTGTGCTCACCTAAACTGAGCCCAGACGTGTGATGGACTGAGCTCACCTAAACTGAGCCCAGACGTGTGATGAACTGTGCTCACCTAAACTGAGCCCAGACGTGTGATGGACTGTGCTCACCTAAACTGAGCCCAGACGTGTGATGGACTGTGCTCACCTAAACTGAGCCCAGACGTGTGTTATTAATAACGGGATATACTGGCATAGCGTGGGAACCTTCCGTGAAAATGAAACATTCCGTCACTATTTCGTTGATACCCAAGCAAATCGTTATTTCCCTGTCGTCGACTATCTCAAGAAATGCTCCTTTTAGTGAGGCATATATTCGTCCCGGTGGAGATACCCAGCATGAACTTAGAGCTCGGCGTATGATTTGGCTCGATCAACTTGGACAGATCTGATCAGCCGAGCGTCATTGATCGGGCGATATTCTGCGGGCTCACCAACTTAACATGATCTGCAGTCTGGTCTGCCGACACTGGTTGGACTAGGCAGCCTGGTTCTCAGCGTCAAGGTTATGGTTAACCCCTTTTGATGACCAGAATGACTCGTTACACCTTCCCCACCGAGCAGACCGCAGTTCTCGGCTTCAAGCTATGCGGTACAGCATAATTTCAGGCGTTTACTACTAGTGTCATCTAGGGACAGGAATATAAGCAGGTCACATATCAGTGTCGTCCCCGTGGCCGAGGGGATGAGAGTAGTACGGGCTGATTACCGTTTGGCGTCGGGTTCGAGCCGTGCTAGAAGCGACCTGTGGTGGCCTGATATGCTATGGTGAGGTCATGGGGCAGTTGACCGGATAGGAAGGGTCACCAGCTGGCCGGGTGGCAGCATTGCCCGACACATGTAAGATCATTCCGCGTTTGGTTTTGATGCTCTTTGCGATAATGATATGACAATGAAACAGTAACTGGGATAGGCACAAGGACCAAGAGTGTAGGCAAGGGAGGGGGGGGGGGGGGCAAGGGGGTCATCCCCCCCCTGGAGCCCAGACGTGTGATGAACTGTGCTCACCTAAACTGAGCCCAGACGTGTGATGGACTGTGCTCTCCTAAACTGAGCCCAGACGTGTGATGGACTGTGCTCTCCTAAACTGAGCCCAGACGTGTGATAAACTGAGCCCAGACGTGTGATGAACTGTGCTCACCTAAACTGAGCCCAGACGTGTGATGAACTGTGCTCACCTAAACTGAGCCCAGACGAATGTGATGATCTGTGTTCACCTAAACTGAGCCCAGACGTGTGATGAACTGTGCTCACCTAAACTGAGCCCAGACGAATGTGATGATCTGTGTTCACCTAAACTGAGCCCAGACGTGTGATGAACTGTGCTCACCTAAACTGAGCCCAGACGTGTGATGAACTGTGCTCTCCTAAACTGAGCCCAGACGTGTGATGGACTGTGTTCACCTAAACTGAGCCCAGACGTGTGATGGACTGTGTTCACCTAAACTGAGCCCAGACGTGTGATGAACTGTGCTCACCTAAACTGAGCCCAGACGTGTGATGGACTGTGTTCACCTAAACTGAGCCCAGACGTGTGATGAACTGTGCTCACCTAAACTGAGCCCAGACGTGTGATGAACTGTGCTCACCTAAACTGAGCCCAGACGTGTGATGGACTGTGTTCACCTAAACTGAGCCCAGACGTGTGATGAACTGTGCTCACCTAAACTGAGCCCAGACGTGTGATGAACTGTGCTCACCTAAACTGAGCCCAGACGTGTGATGAACTGTGCTCTCCTAAACTGAGCCCAGACGTGTGATGGACTGAGCTCACCTAAACTGAGCCCAGACGTGTGATGAACTGAGCTCTCCTAAACTGAGCCCAGACGTGTGATGAACTGTGCTCACCTAAACTGAGCCCAGACGTGTGATAAACTGAGCCCAGACGTGTGATGAACTGTGCTCACCTAAACTGAGCCCAGACGTGTGATGAACTGAGCCCAGACGTGTGATGGACTGAGCTCTCCTAAACTGAGCCCAGACGTGTGATGAACTGTGCTCACCTAAACTGAGCCCAGACGTGTGATGGACTGTGCTCACCTAAACTGAGCCCAGACGTGTGATGGACTGAGCCCAGACGTGTGATGAACTGTGCTCACCTAAACTGAGCCCAGACGTGTGATGAACTGTGCTCACCTAAACTGAGCCCAGACGTGTGATGGACTGTGCTCACCTAAACTGAGCCCAGACGTGTGATGGACTGAGCTCTCCTAAACTGAGCCCAGATGTGTGATGGACTGATCTCTCCTAAACTGAGCCCAGACGTGTGATGGACTGAGCTCTCCTAAACTGAGCCCAGACGTGTGATAAACTGAGCTCTCCTAAACTGAGCCCAGACGTGTGATGGACTGAGATCTCCTAAACTGAGCCCAGACGTGTGATGGACTGTGCTCACCTAAACTGAGCCCAGACGTGTGATGGACTGTGCTCACCTAAACTGAGCCCAGACGTGTGATAAACTGAGCCCAGACGTGTGATGAACTGTGCTCACCTAAACTGAGCCCAGACGTGTGATGAACTGTGCTCACCTAAACTGAGCCCAGACGTGTGATGAACTGTGCTCACCTAAACTGAGCCCAGACGTGTGATGGACTGTGTTCACCTAAACTGAGCCCAGACGTGTGATGGACTGTGTTCACCTAAACTGAGCCCAGACGTGTGATGGACTGTGTTCACCTAAACTGAGCCCAGACGTGTGATGAACTGTGCTCACCTAAACTGAGCCCAGACGTGTGATGAACTGTGCTCACCTAAACTGAGCCCAGACGTGTGATGGACTGTGCTCACCTAAACTGAGCCCAGACGTGTGATGGACTGTGTTCACCTAAACTGAGCCCAGACGTGTGATGAACTGTGCTCACCTAAACTGAGCCCAGACGTGTGATGAACTGTGCTCACCTAAACTGAGCCCAGACGTGTGATGGACTGAGCTCTCCTAAACTGAGCCCAGACGTGTGATGAACTGTGCTCACCTAAACTGAGCCCAGACGTGTGATGAAACTGTGCTCACCTAAACTGAGCCCAGACGTGTGATGGACTGAGCTCTCCTAAACTGAGCCCAGACGTGTGATGGACTGTGCTCACCTAAACTGAGCCCAGACGTGTGATGGACTGAGCTCTCCTAAACTGAGCCCAGACGTGTGATGGACTGTGCTCACCTAAACTGAGCCCAGACGTGTGATGGACTGAGCTCTCCTAAACTGAGCCCAGACGTGTGATGGACTGTGCTCACCTAAACTGAGCCCAGACGTGTGATGAACTGTGCTCACCTAAACTGAGCCCAGACGTGTGATGAACTGTGCTCACCTAAACTGAGCCCAGACGTGTGATGGACTGTGTTCACCTAAACTGAGCCCAGACGTGTGATGGACTGAGCTCACCTAAACTGAGCCCAGACGTGTGATGGACTGAGCTCTCCTAAACTGAGCCCAGACGTGTGATGAACTGTGCTCACCTAAACTGAGCCCAGACGTGTGATGGACTGTGCTCACCTAAACTGAGCCCAGACGTGTGATGGACTGTGCTCTCCTAAACTGAGCCCAGACGTGTGATGAACTGTGCTCACCTAAACTGAGCCCAGACGTGTGATAAACTGAGCCCAGACGTGTGATGATCTGCGCTCACCTAAACTGAGCCCAGACGAATGTGATGATCTGCGCTCACCTAAACTGAGCCCAGACGTGTGATAAACTGAGCCCAGACGTGTGATGGACTGAGCTCTCCTAAACTGAGCCCAGACGTGTGATGAACTGTGCTCACCTAAACTGAGCCCAGACGTGTGATGAACTGTGCTCACCTAAACTGAGCCCAGACGTGTGATGGACTGTGCTCACCTAAACTGAGCCCAGACGTGTGATAAACTGAGCCCAGACGTGTGATGAACTAAGCTCTCCTAAACTGAGCCCAGACGTGTGATGGACTGAGCTCTCCTAAACTGAGCCCAGACGTGTGATGGACTGTGCTCACCTAAACTGAGCCCAGACGTGTGATGGACTGTGTTCACCTAAACTGAGCCCAGACGTGTGATGAACTGTGCTCACCTAAACTGAGCCCAGACGTGTGATGGACTGTGTTCACCTAAACTGAGCCCAGACGTGTGATGAACTGTGCTCACCTAAACTGAGCCCAGACGTGTGATAAACTGAGCCCAGACGTGTGATGAACTGTGCTCTCCTAAACTGAGCCCAGACGTGTGATAAACTGAGCCCAGACGTGTGATGGACTGAGCTCACCTAAAACTGAGCCCAGACGTGTGATGGACTGAGCTCACCTAAACTGAGCCCAGACGTGTGATGGACTGAGCTCTCCTAAACTGAGCCCAGACGTGTGATGAACTGTGTTCACCTAAACTGAGCCCAGACGTGTGATGAACTGTGCTCACCTAACTGAGCCCAGACGTGTGATAAACTGAGCCCAGACGTGTGATAAACTGAGCCCAGACGTGTGATAAACTGAGCCCAGACGTGTGATAAACTGAGCCCAGACGTGTGATAAACTGAGCCCAGACGTGTGATAAACTGAGCCCAGACGTGTGATGACTGTGCTCTCCTAAACTGAGCCCAGACGTGTGATGAACTGTGCTCACCTAAACTGAGCCCAGACGTGTGATAAACTGAGCCCAGACGTGTGATGAACTGTGCTCACCTAAACTGAGCCCAGACGTGTGATGAACTGTGCTCACCTAAACTGAGCCCAGACGTGTGATAAACTGAGCCCAGACGTGTGATAAACTGAGCCCAGACGTGTGATAAACTGAGCCCAGACGTGTGATGAACTGTGCTCACCTAAACTGAGCCCAGACGTGTGATGAACTGTGCTCACCTAAACTGAGCCCAGACGTGTGATAAACTGAGCCCAGACGTGTGATAAACTGAGCCCAGACGTCGTGATAAACTGAGCCCAGACGTGTGATGAACTGTGCTCACCTAAACTGAGCCCAGACGTGTGATGGACTGAGCCCAGACGTGTGATGGACTGTGCTCACCTAAACTGAGCCCAGACGTGTGATGGACTGTGCTCACCTAAACTGAGCCCAGACGTGTGATGGACTGTGCTCACCTAAACTGAGCCCAGACGTGTCCCACAGGACTGAAATAAACAGCTGATAAATAAACAAATACAATAGATTTGCAATGTTACTTGGGACATTGGTACAATGGTATAGCGGGTAGTGGGCACATTCACTTCATACGATGACAGGATTCCACCTCGTTCAGGGACAGTACCTACCTACCACTGCATTTGTCTGGCAAATCGGCCAGGTATTCGGGACTTATTTTCGTTCTCAATAAAGAACGGAACGCCCCCTGGTAATGCTGGAGCCGACGCTCGTTAAATCCACAGCACTTTATCGATAGTTCCGGTTACGTCATTTTCCCCGAGTCAGCGGTGACGTCATTTTCCCGAGTCAGCCGAGCCGATAGCGCAGCACGTCGTGTAATCAGTAATGTGTAATGTGGATGTCACTTCACTGCATTATCCGTCATTGCTGCATCTGATAACGACTGGAACACTTCAGCGGACTGGACACTGTCCTTGAATAATGAAGGACGATGTGTGAAAACAACTCTGGATCACTAAGCATGGTGCTTATAGCACTGTCGCGAGCTGATATTAATTCGTATTTTGACGTAAGATGAAGTTGGCTAGCATTTGCTATGATATTTGTAATGTTCGATGCTCTCAAAATAAGTAAATAAAAGCATCCAATGTATGATGAAACATACTAAACATATTAATAACGGGATATACTGGCATAGCGTGGGAACCTTCCGTGAAAATGAAACATTCCGTCACTATTTCGTTGATACCCAAGCAAATCGTTATTTCCCTGTCGTCGACTATCTCAAGAAATGCTCCTTTTAGTGAGGCATATATTCGTCCCGGTGGAGATACCCAGCATGAACTTAGAGCTCGGCGTATGATTTGGCTCGATCAACTTGGACAGATCTGATCAGCCGAGCGTCATTGATCGGGCGATATTCTGCGGGCTCACCAACTTAACATGATCTGCAGTCTGGTCTGCCGACACTGGTTGGACTAGGCAGCCTGGTTCTCAGCGTCAAGGTTATGGTTAACCCCTTTTGATGACCAGAATGACTCGTTACACCTTCCCCACCGAGCAGACCGCAGTTCTCGGCTTCAAGCTATGCGGTACAGCATAATTTCAGGCGTTTACTACTAGTGTCATCTAGGGACAGGAATATAAGCAGGTCACATATCAGTGTCGTCCCCGTGGCCGAGGGGATGAGAGTAGTACGGGCTGATTACCGTTTGGCGTCGGGTTCGAGCCGTGCTAGAAGCGACCTGTGGTGGCCTGATATGCTATGGTGAGGTCATGGGGCAGTTGACCGGATAGGAAGGGTCACCAGCTGGCCGGGTGGCAGCATTGCCCGACACATGTAAGATCATTCCGCGTTTGGTTTTGATGCTCTTTGCGATAATGATATGACAATGAAACAGTAACTGGGATAGGCACAAGGACCAAGAGTGTAGGCAAGGGAGGGGGCGGGGCAAGGGGGTCATCCCCCCCCCCCTGGAGGCCAGGCGGGCCCCTCTGGCGACCGAGCGAGGGCCCCCTTGGGACGAAGGCCCCAGTGTTTTGAATGGTATCAGGCGCTCGCAAAACGCCTTACGTCGCATAAAAAACGTCAATGAACCGAGAGAAAAAATCGTAACACGAATAAATAACAGCACTTGCTTGTCTGTTAAAGGCATGTATATGTAAATACGTAGAAAGGGGCCCCAACCAGTGTGGATAGGGCCCTCTACCAGCTTTTAAAGGGCCCTTCCGATCTGCAGAGGGCCCCCTGTCGGCATTTAGAGGGCCCATTCCAGTTGTAGAGGGCCCTCTGCCGGCCTTTATAGGGCCCTGCCGATCTGTAGAGGGTCCCTGCCGATCTGGAGAGGGCCCTCTGCCGGTCTTTAGAGAGCCCTGCCGATTTGCAGATGTCCCTGCCAACCTATAGAGGGCCTCTGTCGGCATTTAGAGGACCCTGCCGACCTGTAGAGGGCCGTCTTTCAGGCTTTAGGGGTCCTGTCGATCTGCAGTACCCCAGACAATCTGTAGAGGGCCCTCTGCCGGCCTTTAGAGGGCCCTTTCAGCATGCAGAAGGCCTGCCGACCACTAGAAGGCCCTCTTCCAGACTTTAGGGGCCCTGCCAATCTACAGAGTGCCCCAGCCAATATATAGAGGGCCCTCTTCCAGCCTTTAGATGGCCCTGTCGGCCTTTAGAGGGCCCTTCTGATCTTGAGAGGGCCATGCCGGCCTTTAGAGTGCTCTGCCGGACTGTAGATGACCCTGCCGTTCTGTAGATTGACCTGCCAATCTACAGAGAGCCTCTGCCGGCCTTTAGAGGGCCCTGCCGATCTGCAGATGGCCATCTGCCGGCCTTTAGAGTAGAGCCCTTCATGTAATGGGAATCCCGTATGGGAATGGGAACGGGATGGAAATGGGTGGGAATAGAGCAATTGTTTGGAAATGTATCGGGCTGGAACGGGTTTGGGACAGACCATATATTTTTTAGCACCACAAAAAGTGAAATATGCTGAAACGGGGGAGGGGGGAGCCCCATCAATTATGAATTCGGATTGGAACAGGTTTGGGTCTGGCTGAATGGGCTGGAACGGGATGGGGGCTGAAAATGTGTCCCATGAAAGGCTCTACTTTAGAGGTCCCTGCCGATATGTAGAGGGCCCTCTGCTGGCCTTTAAAGGGTCCTGTGGTGGTATAGGTGGTCTGCCGGTCGAGCGCAGGCGAGGCTCTCGAAGGAAGACCAGTCAAAATTATAATTGTTTTTCAGTGTATGCTAGTAACGTCTGAGAGGAGTACAAGGCTTTACAATGTAGGCTTTGGCTTTGACTCGAACTCTGGCTGCCACTACCAGGAAAGGTCAAAGCCCAGCGCTCTCCCACTGAGCTACAGGGGCGGACAAATCGCTCGTTTCCGCACTGTTAAAGGCTGTTCAATGCTAGTGTCATAATTCCTACCCCAGAATCCAGATCACTGCACAATAATTTAGATGGAGCGGAATTAATGCATTGTACTGCAGTAGAAGTTGCTGTGAAGATAAATAAAGCTTGGATATTCCGATAACTCCTATATATTACGGCTTATCACCCACATTACACTATATGTATATGACTATTCCATTTACAATTTTCATCTACAAGAACTCCTAAGTATAAATACTTAGGAGTTCTTGTAGATGAAAATTGTAAATGGAATAGTCATACATATAGTGTAATATGTGTGATAAGCCGTAATATATAGGAGTTATCGGAATATCCAAGCTTTATTTATCCTCACAGCAACTTCTGCATGCATGGTTTTCTCGTGATTGGTGTAGCATTTAACACGCGCACGGCCGGGGGTCTGCGCCATTCACGAACAACGGGGGGGGGGGGTGATTTCAGCACTCCCCCTAATATCTCAAAAATCACGCAACGTAGCGAGTAGCGACAGGCAGAAAACTGCATTATATAGCTCGAGTCATGCTCTATCGAAAGTATTTCGGTCTTGTGTTATGTCAGGTGAGTATTGAATTCACCAGAGGTCATCTAGGGTCAGATTTTCCAGTTTTAGAACTTCGCTCCAGCAACCCCCAGATATCGGAGAAACTATGAGAGTTAGGAACACACAGCAAACAAACAATGGAAAGCTCTTGAAAATTGCAATCGCTAAAGTGTCCTCACATTTTATCTCAGGTCAATAGTTTAGGCTCCAGAGGTCATCAAAGGTCAAAAAGGTTATTTTTGGCAAAGCTGTTTTTCGCAAATAACATTTTACCTAATCAAGATAAAGAAACAATTTTGACGCCATCGTGTTTTTCGTCAAGGCGTTTCGAATAGTATCCATGTTGACCAGGTCAGGTCAATATAGAAATTTGACCTCAGGTCAGGGCCAAGTGGTGACCCAAGTAGGTCAAATTACATATTGGGAGACGTGTATCGATGAGACAAACACATTAGTACCAGTTTCACTTATCTGTCTTAATTCTGTCGAGAGTTATATACAAAAGTGTTGGTGACCTCGGATGACCTCGGCTGACCCTGTAGGGACAGGACAGGACAAGTACCGGGCCTCACGTCTGGAGTCAGGACAGGTACTAGGCCTCACGTCTGGAAACAGGACAGCTATCGGGCCTGCAGGCAGGGCAGGTACCGGACCTCACGTCTGGAGGCAGGACAGGCACCGGGCCCGGAGGCGGGGCAGGTATCGGACCTCACGTCTGCAGGCATGACTGGAGGCAGGGCTGGTACCGGACCTCTCGTCTGGAGACAGGACAGATGCCGGGCCTCACGTCCGGAG
>JAXIVJ010016709.1:0-28132 GCA_036785665.1 Chirona hameri | reverse complement strand
AAACAGCCTTTTTGACATTTGATGAGCTCTGGAGCCTAAACTTTTTACCTGAGTTAAGATCACTTAGAGAACACTAAGATCACTAAGAGGACACCTTGGTGATTGCATTTTCCAAGAGCTTTCCACTGTTTTTTATGTTTGTTCCTGGCTATCATAGTTCCTGTGATATCTGTGTGTTTCTGGAGCGAAGTCCTAAAACTGGAAAATTGGACATTTGATGACCTCTGGTGACCTCAATATTTATTTGAGGACAAACAAATCTAAGTACTTTCGAATGTTTTTGTCGAGCGCTTTCTAACGCCTTTTTCCACGTATTTCTAGCCCTTTTAGTTTTCGAGTTAGAGTGGGGTCTAAACACACACACACACACACACACACACACACACACACACACACACACACACACACACACACACACACACACACACACACACACACACACACACACACCGCCCCCCCCCCCGCCGCACGGTGAAGGTGGCGCCAAGCACCGGCACGTCGCGGGTTAACAGGAAAGGAATTGAAGCGGTCTCCTGTCTGCTTTGTTTGTCTTGTCCAGTACGCTCTGGTAACTTGTCAGGGAACAACTTCCAACTTCTTCTTAATTCATTTACCTGAGCTGGACTGAGTTCTGTAGCAATGGGCCACTTTCTGTCTTCAGTATTTGCTCCGCTGGCATTGTCACGGGAATGTATTAGCCAGAAGAGCCTATTTAGAGCTAACGTTGTTTGTCAGACTCGCATATTGCAGAACATTGGCCGAAACCTAAAACCCAGAGCTGCTTCGCGTTCCCCAGTGTTGCGTGCTGTTGAGATTCCCATGAATTTTAAGACAAATGTCTCGGTGCCATTTGAGTCCCCAGGGTGCCGTGCTATCTTGTGTGCAATAGCCTGGAAACTCTGCAGATGTCCCAGGCCGGGGCCCGTTGTGACGCACTACTCTGGTGGCAGGGATATTTAATCCCACTGTTCTGTTTGACCTACCCGGTCGCTTGGGTTGTAAAGGTCCTGGCGTGTCATATGTCCGTTTCGCTGATGTGGTCGGTTCACTGTTGCTTGATTCTTGTATTTTTACATTTTCGACTACGTTGCTTTGTCGTTTTATTTATTTATCTTTACGAGCTCGATACAGGTCACACAAATCCCTCCCACTGCAGATGTTCCCAGGCCGGGGCCTGTTGTGGCTCACTACTCTTGTGGCAGGGATATTTAATCCCGTTGTCGTCTCGGGACAGCCAACCACAGTGCTGTGATTGGCTAATACGGCCCGGTTGTGACGTCATGTAGGCCCGTAGGTTAGGTTAGGTAGAGTTAGGTTAGGTTTGGTTAGGTTAGGATAATTCAGTCGTCAGTATGGACGGCGGTGTCCTCAGAATGGACAACTGTGAAATAACATATGCTTGAACCGCTATTACTCTGCCAAAGCACTTGTGAATGTTAAAATATAAATGTACATCAGATAGAGAATTCCCTGAAGAATGTGGTGATGTTGTATCTATTGTTGGTAAATATTGGGTCATTGTGACCAAAACTGTCCTAGAAGGCCTGCTGTCTTCAGATTGGACGCTTCAAATTCATGAAGTGCCTTCAGAATGGACGGGAGGTCTTCAGATTGGACGATATTGGACCAAAAACATAATCGGATGTCAGATTTGAGGGCAGGGAATATATTTTGTCCGCTGAAGGAAACTTTGGTGTCCTCAAATATGACGCTCGGGTTAGGTCCGGAGGTTCGACCTAAGTGCCTTCGTCTATGATGGAGACAGTGATATACACGTTTACCCTCGCCCTGGTGGGGGGGTCAAACCTTAGGGTTTTCGGAAATAGCGGGAAAACGGTGGGGCGCAGCGCCACCAAATTCGGTATAGCCGTTTGGCCATCAATTACCCGCATTGCATGAAAGTTTCGACATCAGGTCATCTTAGGTCAGGTCACTAGGTCACTTCAAGTGACCTTACCTCACAAATTTTTGTGGTCGTGCCCAAGCCACAGTCTTTGTCCGAGAGATTTGAAACTGGCAGGATTTCATAAGGTCATAAGTAGGTACCTACAATTCGTTTATCTCGGATTTTGTTTTTGTATCGGCGAATAAAGGTCAGATTCATCCCATCGCCATCGAGACACGGTCTCATTCCAAATGTCGGACTTCCCCTCAAGCTTTCTCCCGAATGCTAAGAATGCAAAGTCCGGCTCAAGATGCGTTGAAATAAATTGTATTTTTCACATTGCACAGGTGAAATATAATCTGGACAATGCGCAATGACAATGACAATGCGCAGTTCAATGCGATGCGCGACATTGGTAAGTGGGTGCCACGACCGGGCTTCCCGAGAGCCGGCGCGCTCGGGCTGTTCGGGTGAACACAGCGAACAAATGCAGGCCGGCCATCCCACTGTACAAATATAACACACCGAATAATGTGAGCAGCGGACGATCCCACGTGTCGACGTTGCCGTCCGCGGTCGGGTGCGTTGAGTGCGAGGCCGGCCGGCGCGGCGATGGCGCGTGGTAGCCGCCCAGCATCCGGCGCGGCGAGCTGAGTGGCTGCGGCGAGCGGACAGCGGCCGGCTGCCCGCCGGAGACCAACGGCGGTGACACCACCTGCTGCAGCGTCGTCATGCGCTCCGTGAGTCATCAGCGACTGGTGCGCGGCAAGGCAGACTGCTGCTGACGCTGCATCAACAACTATTGCTGCCGCTGCTGTTGGTTCCCCGCCTTCTGGTGCTGCGTCTGTCCGGGGATGTTGGCGCAGGGTGTGCTCTGCTGGCCGCCGGCACCCCGCAGCAGCTGGTCGGGAGCGCTCGCCGAGCCGCTGCGGCAGGCGTGGGCTGCTGCTCCTTCGGCCCGGCGCCCAGCACTGACACTCCGGGACTGGCACCGGCACCGGCCGCGCCGGGACCCGCCAACCTGTCGACAACACATAGACCACACAGCTAGCACAGTCAACACAGCTCTCGGACACGTCTTTATCGCAGTACTGCCGTCCGGGCAGGATCACGTCACGTCACACGTCACGTATCAACAGCTCCACACAGCTCTGCAGCGGAGGTCAGGTCAGGTCAGATCAGGTCAGCTCCACACAGCCCTGCAGCAGAGGTCCAGTCAGGTCAGGTCCACACAGCCCTGCAGCAGAGGTCAGGTCAGCTCCACACGGCCCTGCAGCAGAGGTCAGGTCAGGCCAGCTCCACACAGCCCTGCGACAGAGGTCAGGTCAGGTCAGCTCCACACAGCCCTGTGGCAGAGGTCAGGTCAGATCAGCTCAGGTCAGCTCCACACAGCCCTGTGGCAGAGGTCAGGTCTGGTCATCTCAGGTCAGCTCCACACAGTCTTGCAGCAGAGGTCAGGTCACCCGGCACACTACGGCACGTCAGCCGACACATCACCCGGCACATCACGGCACGTCAGCCGACACACCACGGCACGTCAGCCGACACATCACCCGGCACATCACGGTTCGTCACCCGGCACACCACGGCACGTCAGCCGACACATCACCCGGCACATCACGGTTCGTCACCCGGCACACTACGGCACGTCAGCCGACACATCACCCGGCACATCACGGCACGTCAGCCGACACACCACGGCACGTCAGCCGACACATCACCCGGCACACCACGGCACGTCACCCGGCACGTTAACCAACACATCACTCGGCACACCACGGCACACCACCCGGCACATCACGGCACGTCAGCCGACATACCACCCAGCACACCACGGGACGTCAGCCGACACATCAACCGGCACGGCACGTCAGCCGACACACCACGGCACGTCAGCCACCACATCACCCTGCACATCACGGCACGTCAGCCGACATATCACCCGACACACCACAGCACGTCACCCGAAACACCACCCGACACATCACCCGGCACACCAAGGCACGTCAGCCGACACATCACCCGACATACCACGGCACGTCACCCGGCACATTAACCGACACATCACCCGGCACACCACAGCTTTACCACATTGTATGATGTTACACTGTCACACTATACTGCCATACTGTGCATAACACGGTGCACCTACAGGTACATACCTTAGTTGAAGATTACCGGTGAACCTACCTATTCACATTACCATTCCTGATTTGCTATGTGAGAGAAAATGCTGTTCACAAAGGACAAAACGAAATGAATACCATAGTTTCATTGACCCCTTACACAAATGTTATCAAAATTAACCCTCGCCCGGGTAGGGCAAAACCACTACGTGTTCGGGTAGGGGGGGGGGGGGGGGTACGAGCGCCCCTCCCCCCCCCCCCCCCTCCATAGCGTTTTGCCCCTAATTGAGCTAGAGCTTGGATACAAAAACGAGAGTGTTGCTTGTGACGAGAGGAAGCCGCTAATACACGATTGTAAGGTCTTAAGTCATTAGGTGACCTCTGAGGTCATGTCAATGCCCCAAAAGTCATCAAAATTTGTAATGCGTATAAATTGAATTTTATCGAGCTAGAATCGTGAATGAGCATATTATAATAATTCATGGGTGCCAAATTTGAAATCAGCGTCACAAAATGTCCTAAAAACTGCCAAATTTCAAAAAGGTCATGTCAGGTCATCTGAGGTCAGTGACCTTGGTTGACCTGTGGAAGCGCATGACCCCAGTGGAACATATAATTATGTAAAATGGATCCCAAATTTGAAATCAGCGTCACAAAATGTCCTAGAAACCGCCAGAAGCCAAAAAAGTAATCTGAAGTCATTGGAGGTCAATGACCTCGGTTAACCTCTGCAAAGGTCAATTGAGGTCACAATCTCAGTGGAAACCACAACTGTCACCTGTTAACACCTGTGCATATGCTCCTGAACAACAAAAACTCGGAAACTGCACAAGTTACAAGCATCGATACTGCGGGACGCCAGTTGCGTCTGACATGACCTTTAGAAACAGGTCATAGGTCACGGGTCATGTGAGTTAGAAGTTAAAATGTTTAGAGTATGTGTCAAATTGTTCAAAAGTAGGGTACTAAAAGTTCCAAAGCAATCGGTTGGAACCTACGCGAGTTATTCCCGAAAAACCAAGGGGGGGGGGGGGGTTGGCATCCACCCTCCCCCTTACCCGGGCGAGGGTTAAGTGTCAATTTAAATCTTTATAATATTATTATTACTCACCAAACCAAAACGCAGCAGTCTGACGATCAGCATAAACACGGCATGGATGACTGATCCATTTCTTCATCCATGAACACGCTGTCTCACTTGTGGCATTTTATGCGCAATCACTACCAAATGCTACCAGATAGATTATAACTCTGTTACCGTAAAAACCTTGGTCCTCAAAGTGGACGCTAGGGTTACTTCACAATACTTCCCATTCCGTCCAACCAGACGACAGGCAAAGGCCGCCGAAACCGCATAACATAGGACAAGTATTTTACTGAATGCAAATCAAATATGCAAGCATATCAAATTTGCAAACCTTCATTGAAAAGAGCAAGATTTTTTTATCTTACCACATACTTTTAAATGTTAGCCGTGCACTTTTCACCTACATCATATTGCATCATACACATGCATCATATTGTTGGGGTGATTCATGTCTTGTTTTATGACACATAATATATAAAGCCAAAGAAAAGTGGTATCGCTATCAAAAAGGGCTACAAAGTACCAATCAATAGATAGAAGAAGATATGCTCTTTCCAATGCTGCCTACCTGGCATTTGAAAAGTGTTGTGATGCCAAGCTAGAACGGCTGGGTCACAGCCTTTATTTGGAGCAAAAACGTTGTATATCTTTTTAAGTTGGGCACATAATTAAAACATGTAAGATAATTTTTTGCTCCAGAAGAAAGTCCCCACCAGTTCGTATACTTAAATTTACATTCCTTCCATTTGCAGCGATAAAAACACCTTTTCTAAATTATTTTTCCCAGTTTGCTTGCGCTCATCGTTTTCAAAATGTAAAAATAGACCAGATTTTGTTAATTCAGAAAAAATATTACTTACCATACATCCTTGGTGCAAATGCGTAATTGTCATTAAAATCATGCAATGGAAGTGGGGTTACGGTATACATATATTATATTGACTTGAATCTCAAAGTAACGAAAAACCAAGAACTAGGAGAAGGGCCCACTTAGGTTTTGTTAGGTTGTGATTTTTATAATCCTGATCTCTTTTTAACCATACACGGGCAATTTTGGAAAACCTAAGTGATTCTTTCTCCCCGAAAATGCATATTGAACAGCAATGAAAAAGTCCATTTGACATGCGTCGGAAAAAGAGATGTAACTCAACGAATGTTTTATGTAGAACGAAAAAACAATGCCTATTTTATCATTTAAAAGTGTTTTTATCGCTTAGGTTTTGTCAGGTTTTGCTCAAAAGAGTTTCTTATGTCGAATTGTGATACTGGACTTGGCTAAATATCGTCGGGATCGGTGTCCTCGAAATGGACAGCCCATCCTCACATTTGACGGATCCGTTTACGTTAGGTTAGGCTAGTTTGTGTGCTGTGGTTGGCTTGTGGTTGGCTGTCCCGAGACGCACGTCGCTGTTCATATGAAATCCCGTCTTTCCTTCGTTCCATCCGTTTGGGTGTTTTTAGTGAATGAGGCGACCTGCATCATGTAAGCCGGCGTTCCAGTCATAAACCAGCAGGGTAAAGGCGTAAACTACTCCCAGAGAGATGAGCCGAAACGGCACCCATCGGACGAGACACGACTGAGTGCAGGACGAGACACGACTGAGTGCAGGACGAGACACGACTGAGTGGGGGACGAGACACGGCTGAGTGCAGGACGAGACACGACTGAGTGGGGGACGAGACACGGCTGAGTGCAGGACGAGACACGACTGAGTGGAGGACGAGACACGACTGAGTGCAGGACGAGACACGACTGAGTGGGGGACGAGACACGACTGAGTGCAGGACGAGACACGACTGAGTGGAGGACGAGACACGGCTGAATGGGGGACGAGACACGACTGAGTGGCGGACGAGACACGACTGAGTGGAGGACGAGACACGGCTGAGTGGAGGACGAGGCACGACTTAGTGGAGGACGAGACACGACTGAGTGGGGGACGAGACACGACTGAGTTCAGGACGAGACACGGCTGAGTCCAGGACGAGACACGACCGAGTGTCGGACGGGACACGGCTGGGTGGGGGACGAGACACGACCGAGTGTCGGACGGGACACGACTGGGTGGGGGACGAGACACGACCGAGTGTCGGACGGGACACGCTGGATAATACATGGGCCGCCACACCCCCGGGGCCGCCTGGCATCGATTTCTACCAGGGCGTCTGGACAGCGGTCCGATGGAGTCCTGCTCCGCGGAGGAAGCACGTTAAACCAGAGGTGCAGAAGCCTGACCTGACACTTTCCCCAAGGCTGAGTCATACCACCCTACTAATCCACGAAGACCACCAGCTTCCTGTGATCGTATTAAGTGTTTGTTGTGGTCGTCTGGTTGGTGCTACGAGAATGTGCCTGTTGCATGATTTTCTGAGCGCTTTAAATCTGAAGGTCAATAGCGTCATCGCCGGACTGCCTAAGAGTTCGGCACAGTGCGTAAAAGGGTAACAGAGTGGTACATCCCTGGAATAATGATCCATCGATGCAGCAATGGACTTCTGTCGTCCGGCGGCGGAATGTGGGTCAAATCTGTGTTCTGTTGACTCTGACAGCATTGATCCAAAGGTCAAGTCTGCGTTCTGTTGACTCTGACAGCATTGATCCAAGGGTCAAGTCTGCGTTCTGTTGACTCTGACAGCACTGATCCAAAGGTCAAGTCTGCGTTCTGTTGACTCTGACATCATTGATCCAAAGGTCAAGTCTGCGTTCTGTTGACTCTGACAGCACTGATCCAAAGGTCAAGTCTGCGTTCTGTTGACTCTGACAGCATTGATCCAAAGGTCAAGTCTGCGTTCTGTTGACTCTGACAGCACTGATCCAAAGGTCAAGTCTGCGTTCTGTTGACTCTGACAGCACTGATCCAAAGGTCAAGTCTGCGTTCTGTTGACTCTGACAGCACTGATCCAAAGGTCAAGTCTGCGTTCTGTTGACTCTGACAGCATTGATCCAAAGGTCAAGTCTGCGTTCTGTTGACTCTGACAGCACTGATCCAAAGGTCAAGTCTGCGTTCTGTTGACTCTGACAGCACTGATCCAAAAGTCAAGTCTGCGTTCTGTTGACTCTGACAGCATTGATCCTAAGGTTAAGTCTGCGTGCTGTTGACTCTGACAGCACTGATCCTAATGACGCTGCATGTGTGTGTGTGTGTGTGTGTGTGTGTGTGTGTGTGTGTGTGTGTGTGTGTGTGTGTGTGTGTATATGTGTGTGTATATGTGTGTGTGTGTGTGTGTGTGTGTGTGTGTGTGTGTGTGTGTGTGTGTGTGTGTGTGTGTGTGTGTGTGTGTGTGTGTGTGTGTGTGTGTGTGTGTGTGTGTGTGTGTGTGTGTGTGTGTGTGTGTGTGTGTGTGTGTGTGTGTGTGTGTGTGTGTGTGTGTGTGTGTGTGTGTGTGTGTGTGTGTGTGTGTGTGTGTGTGTGTGTGTGTGTGTGTGTGTGTGTGTGTGTGTGTGTGTGTGTGTGTGTGTGTGTGTGTGTGTGTGTGTGTGTGTGTGTGTGTGTGTGTGTGTGTGTGTGTGTGTGTGTGTGTGTGTGTGTGTGTGTGTGTGTGTGTGTGTGTGTGTGTGTGTGTGTGTGTGTGTGTGTGTGTGTGTGTGTGTGTGTGTGTGTGTGTGTGTGTGTGTGTGTGTGTGTGTGTGTGTGTGTGTGTGTGTGTGTGTGTGTGTGTGTGTGTGTGTGTGTCTCACATGTCCCACATGTCTGGCTCGGTAACATGCTCCACTTACTTCAGTCGTTTGGGTTACGGGCTACTGAAGCACTTTGCCAAGATGTTATGGGTTTGAGGCTCTATTTGTCAATAAAGACATAAAGACATAAAAGAAAAGTGCAACAAAGAGCCTCTTGGGCCCATCCGAGGTTGCACCCCCCCCCCCCCCCCCCCACCCCCCTCCCCCATCCCCCCACCCCCCCTCCACCAGTCTCGCCCCTTCAAATCACCTTACTCTACCTGCATAAAAGAAGGCTAATCCCACGAGTATTTATGAACTAATCCCTTCTCTGTAAAGTATTTATCTAATCTAATTTTGAAGGAAGCAAGTGTCACTGCATCAGCGACATCCCCTGGTAGCATATTCCAATGTCCTACAACCCTTCTACTGAAAAATGACTGTCGTAGCCTAGTCCTACTTTGTTTCATAATGAGTTTATGCTGATGACCTCTACCTCGATTTTCCCTATTGAACTCAAACATACCCTTTAAATATCCAGAATGCTGACTATTTACAAATTTGAAGACTTCAATTAGATCTCCTCTTAGCCTTCTATATCTAAGTGAAAACATACCCAATTTCCTTAATCTATCTTCATAAGGTAAACTACCAAGACAATTAATCATTTTTGTTGCCCTTTTTTGAACTCTTTCTAACAACCAGCAATCTTTCTCATATGTTGGAGACCAGGCTTGTACACAATACTCCAAATGTGGTCTAACGTATGCACAATACAGTTTTGTTATTACCTTTTCACTCTTGTAGGAAACATTTCTGTTAATGGCCCCTAGCATTCTAAGTGCCTTTTTCCTAGCTTCTACAACCTGGTCTGACGCTGATAGTCTATTGTTTACCACGACACCTAAATCTCTTTCCTTTTCAATCTGCTCCATTTTCTGCCCACCCATTTCATACCTATGTTTACTGCTAACCCGTCCAGCGTGCATAATCTTACATTTACTCAAATTGAATTTCATCTGCCATGCTTCAGACCACTCAACTAGCTTGTCCAGATCTGATTGAAAAACATCCTGATCATGTTTTCCTCTAATAATCCTGACAACTTTTAGATCGTCTGCAAATTTCAAGACTTTGCTGTCTATACTGTTCTCAATTGCATTCACAAATATTATAAAAAGCAATGGGCCCAGGACTGAGCCCTGTGGAACCCCACTGAGAACCTCCTTCCATTGTGATTGGCACCCATTCAATATAACCCTTTGCTGGCGTCCTGAAAGCCACGTTTCTATCCAATCCAGAATCTTGCCCCTGATCCCATGAATTTTAAGTTGCAACCCCAGTCTTGTATGGGGGACTTTGTCAAATGCTTTCCTGAAATCAAGAAAAGCTACATCTAGCTGTTTACCCTGATCAACGCTATCTGTTGCAACATCCAAAAACTCCAGAAGATTAGTTAAACAAGAACGGCCCTTCCTAAAGCCATGCTGTGTATCCTTGATGAGTTCATTTTGCTCCAAGAATTCAACAATCTTATCTTTGATGATTGATTCAAGCACCTTGCAGACTAATGAGGTCAGACTAACTGGTCTATAGTTTTCCTCTTTACTTCTATCTCCCTTTTTATGAATAGGAACAACATTTGCTCTTTTCCAATCAAGTGGAATTTTACTATCTGCAAGTGATTTAGAAAATATTATGGCTAATGGAACCGACAACTCCCTTTCAGATTCTCTTAAAAGTCTAGCATGGATTTCATCAGGTCCTCTAGATAGTTGGTACAGTACTCTCGATCGAATTTGTGCAAATTCGCGAGTGTTTTAATGTATGCACCTTCTTTTTAATAAAATGGACTAAACTGAAACTTAAAAAACTATATACCATGCAGTAACACTAATATGCTGTCCATTCTATGCTGGTAATAGTTGTTGTATCATAATAGCATCAACTGTCAACTGACAGTTGGTCCTCTCTAATCTTTCTTCCAGGCTGGGACCGGTTGGTGGACCATGATGTCGTCAGTCGTCAACTGTCCATCTCCTCCGATAGCAAACTACTGGATGATGACGTCAGGGAAGAGGCCAATGTCATCCTGAGACCAAAGCGACCACCGAGACCAAAGTCTGAAGCGTGCCTCTGCGAGGAGAGAAAGACTACGAAGCGATACTCAGCATTTGGGGTGCGTTGCCGTAATAGTTTGGTAATTCAATAGTATAAGTCAAGTTAGATAAATAATTTGGTTTTATGACTAGGTACTTGCAACTCATGCAGTTGAACAATAATACAAAAGATGTGACACCAGACGGTGTCAATATTAAAAAAAAACATCAAAGATATCCTACCCCTGGATAGGGTTCGGTTGCACGATCTTGTTGGTTCGTGGATTATTTGCATGTGCATTGTCGAGGGATCCTGGTGATCATTGACCCTATGAGTCGCGTTTGAGTGAAATCCTTGGGAACCTCTATTCTGAGTTTTTTCTTCAGGATCCTCAGGATCCTGAATTCTGGTATTATAGGTTAAAATGGCTTAATAATAGCAGATTCCCTCGTTTCATACTACCTAGTGGTTTCGCAGTTAACAGGCTCTTCTTACATGCCCGTCCAATCAGTTCCCATTCACAGCGATCACACCCCACCCCCACGCTATCCAGGGGTATTTGCAGGGTAGGCTGGCGGTCATTACACCACTCAGAGGGGCCCTGCAGACGGCTCAGAGCCGTCAGAGTCCCCATCAGCCGCCTCCGCTGTCCGATATAATACATGCATACGACGGCTGCCGTGATGGATTGGACGGACGGAGACAAAAACATCAAAGTATAAAGCCGGCTACTTTGGGCGGGGACAACCAACGTGGCCTTGAATAGATGCGTGAGACCGTGGTGTTATTTGTTGGTGTGGGAGGCTTAGTGTTTTGTGGACTGTATGGCTGTGCGGTGCACTCACTACATATGAGCCCTGAACTGGCGTGCCAAATTATGGGTTTGTTGGGCAACGTGATGACATTAATGCCCTAGATATTATACGTAAACCTGTTCGTTTTAGTAGATTGAAAATAGCCCCAGCCCATTTGGAGCTGCCCGCAAGATAACCCAATGAGGTCGGCTTACGGAGAAGCTCGGCTTGAATGGAGTTCACGGAGCTGCCGTCATTGAGGCCGCCCGCTGGACGGTACTGCCTGCCGCCGCTGGAAGAACACTGCACTGAAACCGACCGCGGGTCGGTACTTACCGAACATGGGCCGAGAGGCACCACAGGGGTCACGGGGTCATCGACCGAGGCATCGCGTAAACGAGGAGAGTTGCACGGTTTCCTGGCTCAGGGAACTGCTGTTGACCCGTGCGGATAGTGCGGAAAAAACTGCGTCGACGGATGGTTCGACGCAGTCACTTGGCCTGGAAAATGGCACCCATTACGTCTGTGATGACATCGATCTTTCTATGGTGATGACAAATGGGGAATCGGAAATGACACACGTGGGGACAGCACTATGATATTCCGAATATAAATGGCGTACAGAAAAGCGATTTGATTTGATCTGATCGTTCTATCTGACCATTGTTCAAATGCAAAACCGGCAAGCCGACCGAAGAAGAAGAATATCTAAAGTTGATTGATGTGATTAAGTACAATTTTGCATGCAGTAGTTCTTGACCAATCGACTGGCAGAAAGCATTCATTGGGCCCAGCAAATACATCTTTTGATGAATAAATCGTCTTCGCTCAGTAGTACTCCTGTGGTTATTTGCAATGTTTTCGATTACATGTAGGTATATCAACACACCTATGATAGTATGATAATCAGAGTTATTTTTAGTACGATGTTATATTCTCTGTTATATGCTTGTAATATGTTTTTTTATAGGATGTTATATGTTTTACCTGAAGCTTGATACACAATCCTAGCATATCCGTTTTGCATGCAAGCGATTGTACTCTTTTCTCCAAAAGGGGGGCATATTTCTCAATCTGTTGCGCTCGGTCGGGCTGCATCATATATGCACCCAGTTTATTTATGTGATGTCTCAAGTATATTTTTACTTTGTTCTTTACTAGATTATCTGTATGCTTATGTCAATTCTAGGCCAATCTGTTAACCTCCCATTCCATGTCACCTACCAATGTTCAAGTTTTCGAACGGAAATACTTCTTCTAGCTACATCCCACACATGGGATCAAGCACGCAGGAACCGGGGGCAGCCCCCCCCCCCCCCCCCCCCCCCACACACACATTTTCGGATTTTAACATTACGCCTATGGGCGTTGCATGGAAAGAATCGACTTCAGAATTCCTCCCCCCCCCCCCCCCCCCCCCCCCCTCCCCCAACTTTCGGAAGGTTGCGGCGCCCTTGCATGGGAACCCCAGAAGCCGGCTTTATCACTTGCGTGGCTGTACTGCAGGACCTTTGCGCAGCTCTGCGGGGCGATTTTCCGTGCCGATCGATCGAGGTTGTTCCTGCACCGATCGCCGGTACCCTTAGAGCAGAGTCGAGCTGAACTTTGGCTGAGCTGGACTGGGAGGGAGACCTGCAGGCTGTCTGAGCACCGTCTGAACTGAGCTGAGTTAAAGTGAGCTGGGAGTGAGAGCCGCGGACCGTCTGACCATCTGAACTCGCTGAACTGCACTCGGCACCTAGTCTGAGGCGGGTCCGAATAAGCATAAGTTCAACTTAGGTATCATTTTCTTATACAATACCAGCAATGCCGAAATTTGGTCGAACTGAACACCTGAGCTGATCCGAACATAGCTGCTGAATATGCGATGAAGTTGAGCCTATTATGCAAGCGTGCTACCTTCTTTGTGACTGAGTTTGTGACAGAAGCCCTCGTTTGTGGTTGCTTTGAATCTACACGCGTTTGATGACAGGAGCAAGGGAGGACCTGCGAGGAAATGCTGAATGGTTTGTGATGAAGACCAGTCAGCATACAATCATTAGGGCATATATTGAATGGTGGTCGTTCGTAGAGTGGCCATTGGATCCCCATTCATCATGTTTTCAGACGGATATGACAACCGCAGCACTCTCTACACGACCTAGTGTAGTACGAGCTGGCAGGCGATCTACTGCTGAAGGATGTTTTCTCTTGCGCGGGACTGTATTCACGGGGTATTGGGAACATAAAGGGTTGATGATCCGAAGAGTTACATTAGGAGTATTAACGAAACTGACCTTAGCCAAAAAAAGCGACCTCGTTTTTGATCGGCTCTCCCAACTTCCCGCTGGATTACGCCCAACCTTAGTTGACAAATCTTAACTGTTAAATTTAATTATTAAGAGCGAGCGCGAAACGCTCGCTCGTCCTTCCGTGGTGTATGGGAAAAATCTGATTATGAGCGGCCCGACCCGGCCCGGCCCGGCCCGGCCCGGGCGTGGCGACGCTTTTGAGAAGCTCATATCTCTGCAACCGCACGTCCGATTGACAAGTGGACTTCTTTGCTGAGCAGCCACATCTAACCTACCCTGTTTGAGACCAGTGCCGACTCATGTGGGCAGCCTTGTAATTTGGGCCATTTTCTGGACTTTTTGGGTCCAAAGAATTTTGCTCTCTTCATGGGAAAACTTCATGGAAAAAAATCCTGAAAAATTGGTTCAGGAAATTTGCTCTCTTTTCGCCTGATCTTACCGACATTGTAATTAAAATATAATTCAATCTTCCTCACAAGGATTTCATATCTATTAGAAATCAGGATTTTTTAACTTTCCAAGTAAAATAATTAAAACAAAAACGAAAATCTTAACTTGCCTGACACTACAATTGTACTCTCCACCTATGGATTTTTACTCTCCGGGACCAGGTCTGAAATGAAAAATCCAACACTGCATGTGGGTGACTACCACTGCGCGAAGCGCGTGCCGCGTGAGGGGTGTTGAAAAGTGTTTTCTCGCAATAACTCCGCAACGGCTGGGCAGATTATGTGCAAATTTCGTGTGTGGTTAGGGACACCTCAGCCGCCACTTTCACACAACTCAGGGGGTGGAGTGACTCTGCACGTGCGCACGTGCACATCCCTTTTCTATATCTCAGGAACGGCTGAGCCGATTGTGTTCAAATTTGGTGCGTGGTTAGGGACCTCTCATCCGCCAGTTACCCACAAGTCAGGGTTGGGATGCCTCTGCACGTGCGCACGTGCACACCCCTATTTTGTATCTGAAGAACGGCTGAGCCGATTGTGTTCGAATTTAGTGCATGGTTAGGGACCTCTCAGCCGCCGCCTTTCCACAAGTCAGGGGTGGGATGGCTTTGCACCTGCGCACGTGCACACCCCTATTTTACATCTCAGTAACGGCTGAGCCGATTGTGTTCAAATTTGGTGCATGGTTAGGTACCTCTTATCCGCCACTTTCCCACAAGTCAGGGGTGGGTTGCCTCTGCACGTGCGCAAGTGCTCAGTGCTCACGTTTTTTTTTGTAACTCACTTTCCCGATCGAGATGAAATTCACCATACATTTCGTTCGCGCTCGCTCGTTCATCGCCAAATACGGCGCCTTACTGCTAGCTTAATGTTATGTGTACTCTGTTATGTGTTTGTTATGTTATGTGTTTGTTGTTGTGTTTGTTGTTATGTTGTTATGTTATGTTCTAATGTTATGTGTTTGCCTGACCTACCATTGCCGAAATACAATGCCTAAGTGTTGGCCTCTGTGACAGTAAGTCCATGCGATATGAGTTCACGGTACATACAGTGTCCATGCGATATTAGTTCACGGTACATACAGTGCTGCATTCATTTGATGAATCATGTCGTTTGTTTGCAGGGCGATTCACCGTTTGGTCGCCAGGAAGCCTACTTAAAGCTGAATCAGCTTGGCGAGGGTTCGTACGCCACCGTCTTCAAAGGATACAGCAAGTGAGTAATGACTGAATACACATATGTCATGTTTCATATGCACTCAATCGTTCAACGTCTTCCCTAGAACGATACTCTGTTGATTCACTGACGATGTGATACGGGGCAAAGTCGACCCATGGATAAAGTAAGTATGGATAGGTAACTCCGCCCACTTTCTATTGTTATCCGCGACCACGCGCAGCCGCTGCCGTTTCCCGTACTACAAAACGACAGCTAGTATACCGCCCGCCCCGTGGTAGGTCGCAACGCTCAGACGGCCGCCTCGTCGCATGGTTTCTCGCCTTCCGGCGATTGTGGGATGAACCAAATTACGTTTAAATGCATTTGGGAAGCTCTCGCAAGGACTTATGACATGTTGGTTCCACCGATGAACATTATGTCTGGTAATTTGTGCCCATATATGTAGGAACGTCCCCGTGGTAGGCCGTTTCCCGTACTACAAAACGACAGCTAGTACCGCTCTGTGGTCGTTAAGTCGCGCATGCAGGGGTGTGGTTTCCTATCTCTTTGTGGGTCCCAGGGCACCAACAAAGCTGAAATGGGCACCCACAATAGTCTTTCGGCACCCACAATCAAGAACATTGAACATGTTTCAAAATGCATAAAAGTAAAATAATAAGATAAGAGGTAAGGCCAGGATTTCGCTGATCGCCAGATATCACTACTTAAATGGTTGAACAGTAGGTTTGTATGCCAGCATTAGTTTGAAATCTTCTCAGCTGTTATGATCGTAGTTTTCCTTTCAGTAAGTCACATAATACATTTTAGCATGGCACGCTCTGTCCAAGAGACCGAATATTTTTGTCATTCATTTTCATATTCATTATTCCATGCTGAAAGTTGTTCGATCCATATGTATTTACTTCAGTTTCCATAACTCTTTACAGTTATATTTTCTGCTTCTTTGAAAAACTTGCATTTGAAACAAAGCAAATGCCAATCAAGTAGGTATATTATAATTTAGTAAGCCGAAAGCGTGTCAATATAAATGGAAGTTTCAATTGTAGTTGTTCTATAAAGTGGGTTTTTATAACGGAAAAATCCACACCTTTGTAGTTACGGATTGCTGAACGAAATTGATAAAATATTAATAAACTAAATTTATTTTGGGGTACACCCTCGTCCAGGTGGGCCTCCTAAAGTAAGTAGAAGGAAGTAAGTCAAATAAAAGAAGTAGGGAGACGGGGGAACGATCGAAAGCTCAGAGCGAGGCAAATTGAAGTTCCTTGATCATTTGTTTGGCTTCAGGTCAATATTGAGGTCACCGGAGGTCATCGAAGATTAAATTTTCAAATTTTAGGACTTTGCTCAAATTTTTTAAACAAATTTTTCAAACAAATTTTCAACAAATTTTAACTCAGGTCAATAGTTTGCGCTCCATAGGTCATCAAATGTCAAAAAACTGTTTTTGGCAAAAGTTTTCCGTCAATAACAGTCTACCTAAAAAAAGGAAAGTAATTTTAGGGTCATCGTGTTCGTCTCGTTAAGGCGCACTAACACATATTAATGATGACCGGGTTACGTTAACTTCAAAATTCGACTTCAGGTCAAGGTCATGAGGTGACCCAAGTAGGTCATGTTGCATATTGGTAGACGTGCCTTGACGTGGCAAACACAGTGGTGTAGGTTTCACATCTCTATCGTTATCCTATCGACATGTATTGATAAATAAGTGTTGGTGACTTCGGATGACCTTAGCTGACCTTGTAGAAATTACTAAGTAGAATTTGAGCCTGGATCATCAAGAATGATCTATAATAAAATAATCTAGAAGGAATTGGGCTGATTTGATGCGAAACCTCTGAAATGGAAACATTTGATTATTCTCCCATTGACTTATAATTGGGAAGGTCACGACATTGACCCGACCTTAGGTCACCGATGGGTGATATAACCAAATCCAAGATAAGCGCATTATAGGCACATATCAACTTATGAAAGCATGTGAGCTTCAAAAAGTGCAGCCAAACACTGTAGCTGTGGCACGACTGCAAACTTTTTTTTGGAGGTGGGGTACTTGACGTAATCTGGTGACCTGACCTGAGATGACCTCCGGTTAAACAAATCCAGAAGGGTTGCGCAAAGAATGGGAGGATAAGGTACGCGTAAAAATGCCGCCGTTTTTCGTCATCTCCGAAAAACCTCGGGGGGTAGTGTTCAAACACCTAACTTCATAGCGCAGGTTAAAAGAACAGGTACCTATCCGTTGTATGCGTTTAAATGACATTAAGTTCAATAAATCAAAATATATTATATATGCAGCAAGAAATCTCTTGATGCTTTGAATATTGTAATTTTGAGGAATGGTAGGTACGGGTCCATGACACTTTTTATGTGCTTCAAACTTAATGCTTGCTGCCTGCAATATCCTTTTTTGCTCGCCTTCGGTGTGGATTTCACAATTTTAGACCTTGAAGTCAACATAAATGATTTAAATGCTGCCACTTAAGATCAGCGAATACAATATAAATACTTCACTTGGATAATGATGCTTCCGTTCATCTTCGTGCCTAGTACCTAGTACAAATGACAATACCTGTTTCCGTTTTTCAATCGAGCAATGTGTTGGGGGCCGTTAAACGTCAAGAAGTAAACTAATGCAAAATGAGGACCAATGTTTTCTTTGGTCGCTGGAGTGGGAGGGGTACGATGAGTTTCCATTTGGGCACCCACAATCATTTTCATAAAACCACACCCCTGCGCGTATGATTCTATCCATACTTATTGTATCCATGGTCGGCCGTTTGTCTCGTTTGGTCGGCCGTTTGTCTCCGTTTGTTGTATCCATGGTCTTATTGTATCCATGGTCGGCCGTTTGTCTCTTGCGGAATTGTCAGTGACATGGTTGTGGAACAACCTCTCCATGGAGAGGGAATTCCGGGACCACTGGTTGCCAATGCATTGGCAACCAGTGGTCCCGGAATATAGAGCTGACCATAGGCGTAGGAGCCGGGGGGGGGGGGGGGCAGGGGGGGGGGGGGGGCAGCCGCCCGCCCCAACATTTTGGATTTTAACATTACGCCTATGGGCGTTGCATGGCAAGAATCGACTTCAGAATGCCCCCTGCCCCCTCCCCCCCCAACTTGAACATAGTTCCTACGCCCCTGGAGCTGACCGTCTTCGATTTAAATTAGCTCTGACCCCATTTCTTTAAAATTAAAGTAATACAAATGTATACCTACGGGCTTACATTAATTATAGAATACCCCAAAACGCATGGTAAAATTATCCTGTCAAATGAAACTCTACCACCTACCTCAGTACAGGCTGCCTTACAGTTGAGATAGGCCTCCGGTTGTTATTATAGCCAAAGTCAGATACAAAGATTGAGTTATTTATCCAGGGACATAGAACGTCATTAAAAGTGGGGGACCGCTGATCTGTGAAACTTTATTCTTGTTTTGAAAGAAACCCAACCCAAAACCCAATGATTCCTTTACTGATTTGAGCTCTTCGTCTTGGTGCACCATTTGATCTCTCAAATTGTCTTCATTTAACAAGAAAAGAAAAAGAAAAGAAAAAAACTGCGGACCATGTTTACCTGGCCCCCGTTGCAATGCGTAATGCGTAATGCGTATGGCTTTATCTAACAGAAGGTTCCTTCCATCTTACAAATTTTGCCGTCGGCAAACATCGGTACCTTGGTGGAGCAGTATGCAGCGCGTGAGTCTCGTAATCTCAAGGTCGTGAGTTCGATCCGCACTCGGTGGATGTGTTTTATCGATAATGCAGCTTTACGCCTAACACCCAGATATAAACTCTTATATTAACGCAGGGAAGGGAAATATTTACCTTTTTCTACAAAAATGGAGTTGTTACTTGAAATCGATAGACGAGACCAACATATATTGTAAATTTATCACATTTTGCATATCCTACCGAGAGATATTTCCTGTCAATGTTGATAAGCGATCCACGCTTATAACGACCAGTACTTGCAAGTATTGGTAACGCATTTCGAATTCCGGGCTTGTCTCGTATTGTTTTTTGACAAAATTGTATGTAAAATATGTCTATTTTATTGCATATATTGTGTCTATTGTGTCACTCTGTCTATTGTGATTGTGTGCCGTTTACCGTACATGACGTTTACATGACGTTTTTTTACATGACGTTTACCGTACCATTCTAGTTGTATTCAGTCAAAAGTTATTAGCGAATAGCATACTTTTTATATATATATATAAAATAGCCTGTAAAATGAAAACAAATTGAGATATTTGGAGGCAAATAGCCCTCATTTTTTATTTACTTAATTGACACGTCCTTACACGTAAGAATAGCATAGTGAAAAATTAGAAACACGTTTGAGAAAAGGTATCCAAAAAAGTTGTACAATTTCGAAAACGTACTAAATTTGGAAATTTTCGAAAATGAAAACAAAAATCAACATCACCATTTTATAAAACAGCTCATTGCCATTCAAACAACATATAATACATCTATATTTCTTCATAAATTCCCCGTCGTATGGGCTGACAAAGATTGACCTGCACCGTGACCTTATAAAAATGCCCGAGAAAATATCTCCTGAACCACTGCTTGCATTGCAATACAACTTGTACAGCTCACTTTAGCGCCACAGGTTACCCCTTATACCAATTTGGGCAATAATCGGTGACATGACGGTGCATTTTGCACTTTGTTTGTGTCGATTTGCCGTGGAATGCCCCAGCTACAAAAAGAAGAACATTGGGATTTTTAACTGAACCTAATTACCCTACTTAATAGTAGACGTATTCCATACAATATAGTTACCTATGAAAGGAAATTCACTCACGCGCTCCTCTGCCGCCCAGCAGGCAGCAGGAGACCAAAGGCTGCGACGCTGCGTGTAAAATTATAACTTACGTTGGTTGTGAATCACTCCAAAATAGCGTCAGACGCGCCACTTCCCTATCCCTGCTGCTACCAAAATGCTACGAAATAGAGGAAACACGAACGAGGCAAAAACAAGATTTCTTTCTTTCGCAAGAAGTTATTTTTTTCGCAGGAAGTACCCATTTTTCATCGCCAGTTTCAGCAAATTTTGAGGGAGGGCTAATTTCTATTGCCGCTCCTGTCGAGCTTGGGATGGGGGGGGGGGGGGCTTTTGCTCCTGCCGCCTCCCCCCTGGATCCGCCAGTGCTTATATTAACGCATTAACAGTCCGCAACCAAATTCGCGTATCCATGCGCATTTCAGAGTATCAAAATACGTGTGAATACATATGAATTAACTTCTTATAGATATTTCAACTTTGCGTGCATTGATTTGCGCTGGGTGACCAATGCAAAACTATGCCCCGAGTGAGGATCGCACTCACGACTTTGAGATTATGAGACTCACGCGCTGCCTACTGCGCCATCAAGGCACGCACAACTCTGACTAAGGAAAGTATCTGAGTGGAGACTTAACTATAACTTTGACGTGATTTGGTTATTCTTAAAAAATGAAAGCTCACCTCAACAGCAAGTTTTGCAAATTAATCATTCAGGTGTGAATTAGCTCTGCCGGACGGCTGCACCGCAGTACAGCAATGTTGTGCGGAACAACCTACTCTTGCAGCAAAATGGAAGGCCATCTGCTGTTGTGTTGTTGGGTGCGTTATCCCGCCACTGACTGGAGGGGGGGGGGCGAATATTGCCCCCTAACCAACTTTCGCAATACCTCAAAACAAAACCAATAGCACTATCAATGTGAAACTTTGGATGTCTTCTCCTACATCAATGTTACGTCCTCTGTGCAAGTCAGGATTTGTTTTTATCTCTCAAGGCATAGCGAATCTAGTGACGCCATTACGCACGAGTGTGACGAAAAATCAGCTAAATTTTAACAGATTGTACAGAGTTCATATTTTGAGCGAAATGCAATAAAAACGTCAAAAGATAGCAAATGGCAAGGGCAACAAAATGACTATCTTGGGATTTGTGAAATTTTTGGTTTTCTGACAACAACAAAAATTCCCCAAAATCGGGAAAATACCCACAAAATAAAAACTTGTAAAGATATTAAACAAGCGGAATATATATTATAGAACCACACATGGACAATTGCCAACCAAATGTCCAAACAATATCACATTTTTTGACTGACTTTGGCTCCTAAATTATCTCGTTATTTTTTGTATTGCCTTTTTTGGTTTTTAATTACCAGCTACGAAAAATACAAACGTCATTACTGCATTTCTGAGGCGCAACAGGTCCAGAAATATGTATTTTTATTTAAATGTATCAATTTCTAATTTTGACCTTATATGACCTGACCTTAAACTGAGCTTGACATAAACTTCATTTAAATTAGGTCAGGTGGTAAAATTACTATCACTATCGAATTCTACGTCTAAAATAATCCATAAAACATGTATCACATGACTTTCGTAGGTCTTTTGCGCATATTGACCTTTTGTGACTTGACCTTGACCTTTGCCAACAATCTCACTTTATCCCATGCAGGATGTTTTTTATATCTTTGAGAGCACTTTTGGGTGATAATGGTCACACTCGAAGGCTTTGTATGGAAAGTAGGACCCATACACTCATATACCTCGATTTGTACTTTTAACCTGACCCTGACCTGACATGTGACCGCAAATTGAAAATTTACAGTATGCTTTAGATGCGTCTCATCGAGAGATTGTGAATACCGCCTTGCTCGTCTCGCTGCGATCATTGGTTCAGAAGATAGTCAGGGAGAGGCGATATTCGCCCCCCCCCCCTGACTGCGGAATCGGGTTTAAGTGCAGTCACGTGACTGAGTCTGGTCACGTGACTTTGGACTGCGCTGAAAATCGACACGTTGCGCTGTGGAATGACACGACGGTTTTAGCTCATTTGAGTATTTTCCTGTCCTCTGGTTCGATTTTTATCGTAAATTAAGCAAGATAAATGTTCTGAGATGATTATGAAAAAGTACGGCTTAGGTTTTTTGATGATATTGCCCAGGAGTTTCTTTGGCTTTTTGACAATTTTCCGCCGGTTCAGCATAAAAAGTGCGCCCGCGCGTTCCAAACTGCGCCAGGAGTCGGCGCGTTTTCCGAACCTTTTTGTCACATTAAAGCGCGTTTGTAACGAAATGCGCCTGTATCTGACAGAGCGAAGGTCTGTTTACGGACGCTGACGCTTGGGGCCTGACGCTGGAGACCACGCAAAGCGTGGTCTTCAGAGGATATCACATTATCACATCAATAACACATCATAAACATATGAACACAGCATGATCATATGAGCACGTACATGCACAAAGCATGGCAGTAATAAGTGAGCATATGATCCCATATATGCACAAAACATGGCAGTAACACGTAATGCGGGAGGCTCACTGTTTGCTAAGTTAAATCGCTTTAATTTGTGTCGTTAAAGAGTGCACAGAAGCGACCAAAACGCAAAAAGTTTATGAAATGGCAGCAAAAAGTAAAATGTCGAGTACCGCTAAGCTTAAATTGGAGCTGTCGGTTCACAGTGTACATGTGTTAGATTCTGGCGCTGTTTGGCGAAGGCGCTGAAAAATGCCGATTTCTTGGACAAAATTCATGGAAAACTCGGTAAAATAGTGCATAAGCTTTCTTGACACAGTCTTTCTGTCATGTGACCACATTTTATATGGTTTCCACGTGTTTTCGGGAATAATAATGACGTCGATGATAGTCCTTTTAAAGCGCAAACTCAGGGAACAGTTATGTCGAATTGTTAAAATGTTTAGTTCTAGCGCACCACGCTCGCAAGCTACTGCAATGTGTCGGATTCGAGCGCAGTCATCGACAACTGAGCCACATATCGACGAAGTTGGTTTCATAAATGCTTAATTTTGACGAAAATATCAGGTTATATGCTATTTTTGGGGTATCGGCATGTTTTTCTAGCACGTTTGTATCACCTACAAGCGTCTATACTCAATATCAGGCCTCTTTTCGAAAATCGAGATTTCATGAATTCAAGTTTCAACGTCCTGTCAAGTTATAAACCTGGCCTTTTTGCCCAAATCGTGCACGAAAATATGTTACGACGCAATCCAAAAAACAAGTGTCGAAAAATCACAAACGAGTGTCATGACGATAAAGAGTGCACAGAGGCGATCAAAATAGACATCAGCAATAATACATTTATCCATGATTAATTAAATGTCAGCAAAAAGTAAAATGTCGAGTACCGCTAGGCTCAAATTTGAGCTGTCGGTTCACGGCGCACGTTAGTCAGATTCTGGCGCAGTTTGGCGAAGGCGCTGAAAAATGCTGATTTCTTGGACAAAATTCATGGAAAACTCGGTCAAATGGTGCATAAGCTTTCTTGGCACAATCTTTCTGTCATGTGACCACATTTTACATGGTTTCCCACGTGTTTTCGTGAAGATATTACCATTTTTCACTTATGTCAAGTTTCGGCGCAATATGAGGGTGCAATTTGGCGGTGACAATCAAGTTAAGGCGCGTCAAGTTTGAGCGCACTCTGTCAATTTAAAGCGCAATAAAGTCGTTGCATAGCGGAAAGGGATTCCCCCCAGTAAATGGGGTTCGGCTGAAACCCCAGAGTCAATTGGCTGGTTATGAATCGCTCGAAATACCGTGCGCAAGTTGCGTGAATTTCGACAGCTTTATTTGTTAATTTGCAATGTAGGAATGTATTTTTCGGGAAGCCTTTGCAATACGTGAGTAAAGAAATGTCATGTAAGCATTATAGCGTTAATCTTATACGGTTTTCTTCTTAAATTTGTAATTGAGTCGATTGTGATGAAAGCTGGCTACGTTTGTATTGAAAGAACGCTGTTGCAGTACAGTGCAGAGCCTCGGTTCAGTTGGCGAATGTTTACTTTGCTCTGTTCCCCTTGTTTCCATACAAATTCCTTATCAAGACGAAGGCATATTGTTGTTCTTGCAGGTCTGAATCCAACAATGATAGCAACCTGCTTCCGAAAGCTTCCATAATATGAGTCAGTAACTAATGAGTGACATTTTAGTAATGAGCTTATGCAACGTTCTTCATCCGATTACTAGTTGAGTTTATGAATTAATGTAATGAAACATTCTCGGTTGCATTGAAAATACGTCTATGATGACGTTCAGGATAGGCCGTCAGTAAAGTAAGTATCAGAAGTGGCGCTGGCTGAGTTTTTGTCCAATTTTATTTATCTCTCTTTCCATTGCTTTCATGCAAACGTTGCATATCAAGAAGAAGGGATATATTTATTTCTCTCGTCATTCCTTGCTCTCCTCTTCCTGAACCGCTGCCCTTCCGACCCAAATGACCTCGGCACCAGAGGGAGATATTCTGTTCACCGTACCATATAGACCGTCTCTAAATCACCCACAAGTCACAACTGTCTCGAATAGTCAGACAAACAGCTGCGCCCCCTTCCCAGGCAAAATACTGCCAGAATGCTAAAGGCGTATGCGGGCGAGATCTGTCTATCAAACCGTTATTCAGTGGAAAACGTATGAAGGAAGGCGTTGGGATGCTGGTGGCTCTTTTACAAAGTCCGTCTTTGTGGAGAATGCCAGACGGTTGACAATTACCGCGAGTGTTGTGACAATGTGGTGTAGAACCCTCGCCAGTGCAGTGTCCGACTGTGCAAGGGGGGGGGGGGGGGTGCGACCCCCTGGAATTTCACCCGTAATTGAGCTAGAGCTTCGATTAAAAAACAAACGTGTTGCTTGTGACAAGAGGAAACCGTTGATACCCGATTTTAAAGACCTGGGTCATTAGGTGACCTCTGAAGTCGTCATTGACCTGGATGTCATCCAAATCGTGTATGTGTAGAAATTGAATTATAATCGAGCTAGAATCGTGAATGACCCTATAATTATGCAAAATGGGTGCCAACTTTGAAATCCGCGTCACAAAATGTCCTAGAAACTACCAGAGTCCAAAAACGTCATCTCAGGTCATCGGAGGTCAGTGACCTCGGTTGACATGTGAAAGTGCATAACCAAAGTGGAACATAATTATGTAAAATGGATGCCAAATTTAAAATAAGCGTCACAAAATGTCCTAGAAACTGACAGGCAAAAAAAAATATCGGGTCAGCGGAGGTCACGATCTCAGTGAAAACCATAAATGTCACCTGTTAACAAATGTGCACATGCTCCTGAACAGGGAACACTCGGAAACTGCACAAGTTACAAGCATCGATACTACGGGACGCCAGTTGCGCCTGACATGACCTTGAGAAACAGGTCATATGTCACGGGTCATGGAGAGTAGAAGTTTGAAATTTTCAGAGTATGTGCACATTTTTCACAAATAGGATACTGAAAGTTTCATCGCAATCAGTTGATAATACGCGAGATATTCCCGAAAAAAAAACGAGGAGGGTGACATCCACCACCCCCCCCCCCCCTGCACTGCCGAGGGTCAAAGGAGCTGCTGAGCAAAAGTTGGGACTCCAGGGACCACCGTCTGTGATTGAATTTCCAAGATCAAAAACACTTTTGGTTTCTGTTTGTGTTTCCTTTGCCCGCCACTCGGTGTCCTGCAACGTGACCCGTGCGCCAACGATTTGTAACCGGTGGAAGTCGGGGCTCTGACTCTCCGTGTGCAAAGCACGGCCTGCGATCCCATTTTGTCTCACGCTGTGGAAATTATTCAAGACGAAAACCGCGTGTTGGTTAGAGCGTCGCTGCCAGGCGGCAGTGCTCGTTGATGTGTTCCTCCATCCATCCCACTTGGTCAGGGAGGAGGGGGAAGGGTTGGAGAAGCGGATGGATCGGCAGCTGGGACGAAGTTCGATACCTCCTTTGACGACTCACCCAACGTCCCTTGGTACCCTGACACGTTTCGCAGTAGGAGATTGCCGATCCAATCACTTTTGATAGTGCATTTATGTTTGTCCCTGGTTGTTGTTAGTTGATTTTCTAATGTTTTATTAAACAATTAGGCTAACCTCATCAAAATATCTAAAAAACGCATTCCTTGCGTATGCACGTGCGTGCATATGTGCGTGTTTGCGTCTGAGCGTGTGCAAATATTTGCATATGCCCGTAGGCGTTGCATTTCACATTGCCTTGCACGTGTGTAATCGGCTCACACTCAACCTCATTATTGTTTACATTTGTATCGCATTTTTGTAAAGTATTCACCCAGGATGTCTTCCCCAGCCTCACGCAGCAGACAGTGGCGTTGAAGGAGATTCGCCTCCAGGAAGAGGAGGGAGCGCCCTTCACCGCCATCAGGGAGGCCAGCCTCCTGAAGGAGCTGAAGCACGCCAACATCGTCACTCTGCATGACATCGTGCACGTCAGGAACGCCCTCACATTTGTCTTCGAGTACGTGGTGAGTGCTGGGTGATGGAAGGGAGTAACGTGAGAGGACTCGCAAAATGATTTTCGAAAATGTTGTCAATAGCGATCGAGTATAAGTAAACGAAATAATACAGCCTTTACATATCAATCAATGAATATTCTGAAAGCAAAGCATAAACCTTATTTTCGCCTCTGACACCTATCGAGCCTCTACCGTCTATACTCATTACGGATGGTAACGAAGACGTAAAATGTGCACAGGCCTAGTGTTTCATCTTATTGCTATTAATCCCTCTGTTCGGCAGCACACGGACCTTGCCCAGTACCTGGACCGGCATCCAGGCGGTCTTCACGCTAAGAACGTGCAGCTGTTCATGTACCAGCTGCTGCGCAGCCTCGGCTACTGCCACGCCCGCCGCATCCTGCACAGAGACGTCAAGCCACAGAACCTGCTGATCTCGCAGATCGGGGAGCTGAAACTGGCTGACTTCGGTGAGGAGGACCTCTTAGCCGAGGGTCAATGACTGGTGGACATGAACTGGTTTAAAGAATGCTAGAGGAAGGGTATGTTTCCGTCTGGGATCAGCGAAGTTGGCCAGTTTTATTGGTAAACACTGAATACAATTAATAAATTCATGAGTAGTTAATTAACATATCAGTAACACGCCACATTTTTGTGTTTCAGGTCTGGCCAGAGCCAAGTCAGTACCAAGTCATACCTACTCTCATGAAGTGGTAACTCTCTGGTATCGACCTCCAGATGTTTTGCTCGGCTCCACAGGTATGTGTTCAGTCATGCTTATTCACATATTTTGGTCGCAGAAAGGTCACATGATCTAATATTATTTCCAGCAAGCCAGCAGAATTGTTGTTTTGTTATGTTGCCACCTCTTCACTCCGTAAGAAGATGATTGTTTTTCTTTGTGATGGAAAGAATTGGACCAACAACGAAACCCTGAAGCCACTCTAATGGAAGTGGTGGTGTCTAGGATAAAACTGTGACCCCACCTCCTGCTAATCAATACACGAATAGCATGTATACAGGTAAATCTAACTCGTGCCAACTACAAAAAAAATCGGTCATACTTAGTGCTTGGTGGGTCTGACTGGTGTAATCATATGCACGGAATATATCAATTTATTCAGTACTTCCTAAAAAAAAAAAAAAATGTAAAAATAAGGTTGATTTACAAATATGCATACACACCTTCCTCATGCTCTCTCCGTGATTGTATTACGCCTTTCTAAGCGAGATACTAGAATTCTGCTCGCCCCGAATCATAAAACGTTTTAAGAGAAAAAAAATTTCTTA
>JAXIVJ010016708.1:0-28134 GCA_036785665.1 Chirona hameri | reverse complement strand
AAGAAATACACCGAAATATATAGGTTTTTTGTTTCCCAAAAATTCCTTCTCAGAGTTATTGGCATAAATAGTTTGATGACGTCATTATAGTGCCGAACATAGACGCGTTCGGCACGAAAAGCCAAAACCGCTTAGAATTGACGGACAATCAAAAGTTTACATATTTTCATGATCGCCATGATGAGCGCTATCGATTGGTACTATCGGTATACTGATATCGATAATCGATACCGAATTATTGACCATAAAGCCGATATGGACTTTTACCAAGCCGAAGTGGATTCGATTTTGAACATGTCGATATGGCCCATGTAGCTAAGATGGTTTTCAAAAAACCGCCCAAAACAGCCTATTTTGCAGCTTCATATCTCAGAGTAGGTACGAGGTACCGGTACCGGTACGGTACCAAAAGATAGATCCAACCTTTCTTAATCGGGCAAAAAATCAAGAGGTCACAGGTCACAAGGTGACCTGAGATATAGCCCGAGCCGCGGAGGATTAAAAAGCCCATATGGCCCATTGGGCTAACGACCAAGACTATATGGCCCACTTGTCTAACCTAACCTAACCTAACCTAACCTAACCTAACCTAACCTAACCTAACCTAACCTAACCTAACCTAACCTAACCTAACCTAACCTAACCTAACCTAACCTAACCTAACCTAACCTAACCTAACCTAACCTAACCTAACCTAACCTAACCTAACCTAACCTAACCTAACCTAACCTAACCTAACCTAACCTAACCTAACCTAACCTAACCTAACCTAACCTAACCTAACCTAACCTAACCTAACCTAACCTAACCTAACCTAACCTAACCTAACCTAACCTAACCTAACCTAACCTAACCTAACCTAACCTAACCTAACCTAACCTAACCTAACCTAACCTAACCTAACCTAACCTAACCTAACCTAACCTAACCTAACCTAACCTAACCTAACCTAACCTAACCTAACCTAACCTAACCTAACCTAACCTAACCTAACCTAACCTAACCTAACCTAACCTAACCTAACCTAACCTAACCTAACCTAACCTAACCTAACCTAACCTAACCTAACCTAACCTAACCTAACCTAACCTAACCTAACCTAACCTAACCTAACCTAACCTAACCTAACCTAACCTAACCTAACCTAACCTAACCTAACCTAACCTAACCTAACCTAACCTAACCTAACCTAACCTAACCTAACCTAACCTAACCTAACCTAACCTAACCTAACCTAACCTAACCTAACCTAACCAAAGGAGCCACATCGTCTTGTTTCGGGACCATATAGTCTTGGTATAAAGCCGATATGGCTTATCATTTTTTAGGGGTCCAAACATTTTTGAGGGGGTTGCTGATTTTTGTACACGTACCCCTGACATTCCTCTATCTAAAATTGGTTTCACTTTTTATGCTACTCACCTAAAATTTTATGCTACCGTCGTTTTAAGAAATAGTTTTTCGTCGAAAATGCCACTTTCGACAAATGGATATAAAACCTATGTTTTTTTTCCTACCCGGATGAAATTTCGTGTCGATTTCTATCTCTTTATCCTGCTCTTACTACTCGATTTCCATATTTTCGAAAAATCGCCAAATGAGGCCAAAATATGATGACAGGGTATCAGATCACTGATAGCTATGTACAATCAACTAAAGTCATAGCTTCCCATGTAAACCTACACAATGGAATAACTTTAAAACTACTTATCTGATTTTCAATCCGTTTAAAAAATCGGACTCCCCCTGATATTCTACATCCGAACAGCTATCATTTTTTTCAAAAAATACATAGGGGGCGCCAAAGTCGTTTTTTAATATTTTTGTAACTTACCTACTTTTTTTCTTCCTTAAGATTTTAAAAATACGAGATAGTCAAAAGATGCAGCGTGAAAAACTGCATCTTTTGGCAGGTCGGAAATGTTATTATTATTTTTTTTTAATTTTAAAATTGTAAAATAGCAAAAAAGTGATGGTTTTTTATTTTTAAGTCTTTTGGTATGGCATTTTTTGCAAAACTGTACTTGAAGCAAAGAAAGAACGTAAGACGGCGAATTTTTAGAAACAGAGAAATCAAAAATCGGTAAAGAAGTTTTTGAGATATGAGGGATCACATATTCAAATTGACGCGTTCACAAAATTTTCAAAGTCCCAAATATCAAAGACGGAAAACGTTAAGTAAGGATTTTTTTGTTTAGTATACCTTAGAATTAGCTATATTTTCCGTTTTTGGCATTTTCAAAAAATCGAAAGTTTTTTGAGTATATGTTTTTTGGATTTTATTTTTTTGATTTCGATTGATAAAAATAGGGTAGGAGTTTGGATTTCACACATTTTGAACCTCTTGACATTTTGTCGTACATGGAGTTTCAAGCGACTTAATGGCTAAAAACGTTTTGGCGGGAAAAAACTGGAAAAATTCCAATTGAATGACAGCATTGTGCTATAGCTCATAAGAAGCGCAATGAGATGCTCAATTCGAATCTGAAATAAAAAACCAGAAAAAGCTTATGACAAAGACGCTATAATTGTTTACCGATCTTTTCAAAAAAAATTGGTTTTGAGTATTTTGACAAAATGAAATATACATCAGATGTGGAATTGCATGGAACATCCAAATCTGGTTTCATATTTGAAATCCCTTTGTAAGTTTTTGAGTTATTCAGCTCCAAATAGTCCAAAATATATATGCGTCAAACTTTTGATGGACATTTTTTTTAAAGTTTTGAAACATGTTTCTCGTACAACTCAGCGAGCTGAACAAGAATCTTTTTTCTATTTTCTTCTAGCTCTAATGGTTTTTTAGTAATAGCGGTTACCATTTTAAGGAATTTAACACGTCATTTCTTAAACATGGCTCAGTGTATATGCTCATAACGTGCTCAATATTAGACCAATCTTAAAACAAAAGACATTTTTGGATTCAGCAAGAACGGGGCATCATTTTTCAAGTATGGAGACCCTTTAATCTATATTTATATTTTCTGTTTTTGGCATAACAAAAAAATCAAAAGTTTTTTGAGCATATGTGTTTTGGATTTTACTTTTTTGATTTCGATTGATACAAATATGGTAGAAGTTTGGATTTCACACATTTTGAACCTCTTGTCATTTTGTTGTACATGGAGTTTCAAGCGACTTAATGGCTAAAAACCTTTTGGCGAGGAAAAAACTGGAAAAATTCCAATTGAATGACAGCATTGTGCTATAGCTCATAAGAAGCGCAATGAGATGCTGAATTCGAATCTGAAATCAAAAACCAGAAAAAGCTTATGACAAAGACGCTATAATTGTTTACCGATCTTTTCAAAAATGTTGTTTTTGAGTATTTTGACAAAATGAAATAAACATTAGATGTGGAATTGTATGGAACATCCAAATCCGATTTCATATTTGAAATCCCTTTGTAAGTTTTTGAGTTATTCAGCTCCAAATAGTCCAAAATATGTATGCGTCAAACTTTTGATGGACAATTTTTTTTAAGTTTTGAAACATGTTTCTCGTACAACTCAGCGAGTTGAACAAGAATCTTCTTTCCATTTTATTTTATCTTGTATAGTTTTTGAGTAATTGCAGGTTTAACTTCAGAATGTCGGCCACGTGGTCTATCGGCTGCTGCCGGTAACGACGGCAGCGACCTTGGCGTCGACGGCGACGCTCGACACCCCTGCCGGGCCGGCCCGACGGTATCTTGGCCACTCCAGTCATGCTGTGTCGCGCACTGAGGACAATGCATATGCAAATGCATATGCATTTTGATGTTCTATACGGTGTGCATACTGTTGATTTTTTAACCACCAAAATGATTTCCCCTTAAGTGACACTTACCGGTCCTTGCGCCTTCGGCGCAATCAGCCTACATGTTCCTACGCGAGGTATATATGTGTAGGCTGATTGCGCCGAAGGCGCAAGGACCGGTAAGTGTCACTTAAGGGGAAAGCATTTTGGTGGTAAAAAACAACAAAAAACAGAAGACAAAAAAGTTATTAATTAAAAAACGATCTTTTTTTCACGTTCCGATTTTTTGTTTTTGAGTGATTTAAAAACAACAACATATGGTTCCGACGTAAGATTGGATGCTGAATCCAAATCTGCTTTCAAATTTGAAATCCGTTCATAACTTGTTGAGTTATGTTGTGCACATGAACGGCGTCGACGCCCTGCGTCCCCTGTCATGTCATAAATCTGTCGTTAAGGACATCCGACGGCGGCGACGCTGGTCATACAAAGCCTGCCTGTCCACCGGCTAAAGGGGAGGGGTGGAGGGCAAGCAGATGTAGTACTTTGGAAGGAAGGTGTCTTTTAGAGTTGGATTGACAAGTTTTTGGACTTTTGACACTTGAATATTGTAGCTATCGGCGAGCTGAACAGGAATCTTTTTTTAATTTTATTTTATCTTTAATACTTTTTGAGTAATTGCGGTTTACAGTTTAAGAAATGTAATCAGTCATTCCTTAAACATGACTCAGTGTATGTGCTCATAGCGTGCTTAATGCTTAATGCTCATAGCGTGCTTAACTGTAAACCGAGTAATTGCGGTTTACAGTTTAAGAAATATTATTAGTATTTACTTCCCGTCTCTCTCCTACAGATCGATCTGCTGGCGAGCACGTCGCCCTCCTCCATCGAAGCCATCGCCACCCAGCTCACGGCCCTGGATGGCCCCATTCGCGGCGGGTTCAGCGAGTTGCTCGCTGGTATGGCAGGAACCACACTCTGCTCTGACGAGAATCATGGCTGCAGCCGTAAATCGGGTCCACCCCGGCCGAGACGCACCGCCGTTGTTTGCTTAGCCCAGGCACCGTATCCGACCTACGCTGCTTGCTTACTGTTCCTGTGCATTTGTTTGTTTTGTTATGGCGCAAATAAAACACACCGTTCCTATGTAAGCCGTATTTTGATGGAAAGTGGATGGAAATGTATACGAGATCACTAACGAAGCCGGTGACGTGAACGTCGTTCGACAAGGTTCGGCACGGTTCAGCAGGCTCCGGGATGCTCCTGGCCCAAGCCCAGGCTGGGCCATATGGTCCTCTATTACTCCATAGCACGCCAAGGCTACGAGCGAATCTTAGGCCGCCCCGATCGGACTATATGGCTACGAGCGAATCTTAGCCTAACCTATCCTCCTCAAAGAGTGGCCCAAAAAACACATGACCAACAAGACTACAAAAAAATTGGAAACAAGATTCTTGTTAGGCTTGCTGAGTTGTACAGGAAACATTTATCAAAACTTTAAAACAAAAATTATATTAAAAGTTTGGGTATGGCGTTTACCGTTTTTTGCCACGACCCTAGAGGGTTAATAAAAAGGAGCTAGGAATGTTCCAAATAGCTTAGAAGATAGCCCCAGACCTCCTCTTTCCAAATCTGGTCTTCCTTTCCTTCTAGCCCTACGGCAAGTTGGTCAAAGAGTGGGGCAAAAAATCGCATGTACCGCAGTACATAGGTGCATCACGGTGCAGTCTATGCTTCTTTTTTATCCGATCCGATCCTATCCTAACCAAAATGAAAGCCCTTGTACTCTTCTTTCCAGATCTGGCCTCATTTGTGTTCTAGCCCTACGGCAAGTTGGAGTTATTGGCATACATATATAGAGTCTAATGAAGATTTTTTTTTTTTTTTTATTTTACATTTTTAATTTCAGGCACACAATACTTGAAATTAAAAATGTAAATGAAATTTAAAAAAAAATGAAATTAAAAAGTGTAAATGAAATTAAAAATCTGGTCTTTTCTTTCTTCTAGCGTCTAGTGTCGTCTCTGCTTGCGCCGAAGGCGCAAAGACCGGCACGTGTCCCGGCAAGGCAAGGGACGGTAAGTCACCTGACCCTAAAAGGGTGTTATCCTCCTCTTCCGCCAGGTTTTTGGCGACAGGGTTGACTCCTGGATCCAGCTAGCCCAGGCAAAGTCCTGCAAGGCAAAGTCCTGCAAGGATTAAAAAGCACGATAGGGATCGATTTTTGATGTTCTATACGGTGTGCATACTCTTGATTTTTTACCACCAAAATGCTTTCCCCTTAAGTGACACTTACCGGTCCTTGCGCCTTCGGCGCAATCAGCCTACACATATATACCTCGCGCCTTCGCCGCTCGCTCCGCAATCCGGGCTGTTGCTGTTCGAGTATTGGAATATGTGTAGGCTGATTGCGCCGCAGGCGCAAGGACCGGTAAGTGTCACTTAAGGGGAAATCATTTTGGTGGTAGAAAATCAACAGTATGATGCATTATTATTGCAAATGCATATGCATTTTGATGTTCTATACGGTGTGCATACTCTTGATTTTCTACCACCAAAATGATTTCCCCTTAAGTGACACTTACCGGTCCTTGCGCCTTCGGCGCAATCAGCCTACACATATATACCTCGCGCCTTCGCCGCTCGCTCCGCAGAGCTCCGCAGAACAGCTGTTGCTGTTCGAGTATTGGAATATGTGTAGGCTGATTGCGCCGCAGGCGCAAGGACCGGTAAGTGTCACTTAAGGGGAAATCATCTTGGTGGTAGAAAATCAACAGTATGATGCATTTGCATTTGATATTGCATTTTGATGTTCTATACGGTGTGCATACTGTTGATTTTTTACCACCAAAATGATTTCCCCTTAAGTGACACTTACCGGTCCTTGCGCCTTCGGCGCAATCAGCCTACATGTTCCTACGCGAGGTATATATGTGTAGGCTGATTGCGCCGAAGGCGCAAGGACCGGTAAGTGTCACTTAAGGGGAAAGCATTTTGGTGGTAGAAAATCAACAGCAAGGTTTGGCACGGTCCATCAAGCTCCGGCAAGGCAAAGCAGGGCAAAGACGCAAGGTCCAGCAAGCTCATGGTTCGGCAAGGCCCAGCCTCCTACTTCTCCGCTGCACGTCACCAGCCTTCTACGACCTCTTAAGACCACTCCGTCTCCGATTGCGCCGAAGGCGCAAGGACCGGCACGTGTTCCGGCAAGGCAAGGGACGGTAAGTCACCTACCTCGATGTTGACACCACCCTAGAGGGTTAATAAAAAGCAGCTAGGACTGTTCCAAATAGCTTAAAAGATAGCCCAAGACCTCTTCTTTCCAAATCTGGTCTTCCTTTTCTTCTAGCCTTACGGCAAATTGGTCAAAGTGTGGGACAAAAAATCACCTGACGTCACATCACAGATGACGTCATATATACATTTTACATACCTTACCAGATAGCCCCAGACCTCCTCTTTCCAAATCTGGTCTTCTTTTTATTCTAGCCCCACGGCAAGTCGGTCAAAGAGTAGCGCAAACACGTATGACGTCACACAGGCTAAACCAATCACCGGAGCGCATTTCTGAGGCCACTTGCTTTGCTGTAGCTTTATCACAATTCGACCATACACCCATATAGTGCATCAAAACACCATTAAGGACAATTCTAAAAAAAGGTCATTAAGGGTCAAATTCAACAATCAAGCCCAATGGCCTAGCTTAGATCCTACTAGACTCAGTCCTACTAGACTGAGTCCCTGAGTCGGAGGGGGCCCTCTACCAGATAGCCTACTGGTATCTAGTCTCTACTAGCTACCAGAGAGCTATGTACTAGAACTTAGATCCAACTAGACTCAGTCCTACTAGAATAGACAGCTATCCTACTAGACTGAGTCCCTGAGTCCTGAGTCCAGGTGCTAGTCCAAATCGATGTCGCTCCTTGCCCCCATATCCCCCAAGCTAGTAGGAGAGAAGGCTGGTCAGAGCACAAGATCAGATGATAACCGTACCTCAGTGCATTCGCCCCTTTATCATACCGAGTCGTGTTAAGCCAAGCAAGTTGTACCACTAAACAACGTTACACCGTTACAACGTTACACAATTACATCACATTCTTCACACATTATCTGCATTTAGGTGCCCCCTCTATAACAAACAAAACTGCAAGTCTCTGGCATTCCGCACTGCTCAGATATTACCAATAATAGCGATAAATCACACCTAATAGCAAACACTGACATCTATAGGGGAACACCGTAAACAACAACAAGTTGCACAACACTGCAATGCAATTGCTCACACAAACAACAATTACTTTATTTCAAAATCAATATATTTCAAATCGGAAAAAAACATTCTGTAGCAAATTGAATGCTCTATCTTTTAGTAAGCATAACTTTTTCGCTTAGACCACAATTTAACACATCAAATCAGAAAACAGTTTTTTCTCTCTTTCTTTTGGGGTTAAATTCATTGTGGAAAAATAATTCAATTCAACTCAATTGTACAACACTTTAATGCACTGCTTCAAGTATTTTTGTTTTTTTTCTCAAAAATGGATTACTAAGAGATATTGAATATACAACAGAGTATAAAAATAAAAAATAATTTTTTTTTTAAATTTATTTGCCAATTTTCGGAAAACACTTGCTTCATATTTTAGTAATATTGCAAATAAAAAATTTACAAAGTCATATTTTTAATATTAAGTTTTTTGTGTACTTTAAGGGGAAATCATTTTTGTAAAAATTGAACAGTATGCCCACCGTATAGTACGTCAAAAACAAACCACTAACGTATTTTTCTATCATTTTTCAAAAATATATTACTTTGATATCTCAGCATACATGAGGGAGTATAAGGAATACAAATATTTTTTGGAAAAATCCGATTTGGCAATTTAGTGAAAGCACATGCTTCAGATTTCACAAATAGTGGAAAAAACCTTGAAATAAAAATTTAAAAAGTCATATTTTTAATATTATTTTTTTTTGTGTACTTTAAGGGGAAATCATTTTTGTAAAAATTAAACACTATGCCCACCGTATAGTACGTCAAAAACAAACCACTAAAGTATTTTTCTCTTATTTTTCAAAAATACATTACTTTGATATCTCGGCATACATGAGGGAGTATAAGGAATACAAATATTTTTTGGAAAAATCTGATTTTGCAATTTAGTGAAAGCACTTGCTTCATATTTCACAAATAGTGGAAGACACCTTGAATTACAAATTTAAAAAGTCATATTTTTAATATTTTTTATTTTTGGGTACTTTAAGGGGAAATAATTTTTGTAAAAATTAAACACTATGCCAACCGTATAGTAGGTCAAAAGCAAACCACTAACGTATTTTTCTCTTATTTTTCAAAAATATATTACTTTGATATCTCGGCATACATGAGGGAGTATAAGGAATACAAATATTTTTTGGAAAATTCTGATTTTGCAATTTGGTGAAAGCACTTGCTTCAGATTTCACAAATAGTGGAAGACACCTTGAAATAAAAATTTAAAAAGTCATATTATTAATATTTTTTATTTTTGGGTACTTTAAGGGGAAATAATTTTTGTAAAAAATAAGGGAAATAATTTTTGTAAAAAATAACCAGTATGCCCACCGTATAGTACGTCAAAAACAAACCACTAAAGTATTTTTGTCTCATTTTTCAAAAATATATTACTTTGATATCTCAGCATACATGAGGGAGTATAAGGAATACAAATATTTTTTGGAAAAATCCAATTTTGCAATTTAGTGAAAGCACTTGCTTTAGATTTCACAAATAGTGGAAAAAACCTTGAAATAAAAATTTAAAAAGTCATATTTTTAATATTTTTTTTTTTGTACTTTTTAGGGGAAATAATTTTTGTAAAAATTAAACACTATGCCCACCGTATAGTACGTCAAAAACAAACCACTAAAGTATTTTCTCTTATTTTTCAAAAATATATTACTTTGATATCTCGGCATACATGAGGGAGTATAAGGAATACAAATATTTTTGGGAAAAATCGGATTTTGCAATTTAGTGAAAGAACTTGCTTCATATTTCACAAATAGTGGAAGAAACCTTGAAATCAAAATTTAAAAAGTCATATTTTTAATATTTTTTTTTTGTGTACTTTAAGGGGAAATCATTATTTGTAAAAAAATAACCAGTATGCCCAGCGTATAGTACGTCAAAAACAAACCACTAAAGTATTTTTCTCTTATTTTTCAAAAATATATTACTTTGATATCTCAGCATACATGTCGGAGTATAAGGAATACAAATATTTTTTGGAAAAATCTGATTTTGCAATTTAGTGAAAGCACTTGCTTTAGATTTCACAAATAATGGAAGAAACCTTGAAATAAAAATTTAAAAAGTCATATTTTTAATATTTTTTTTTGGTGTACTTTTTAGGGGAAATAATTTTTGTAAAAATTAAACACTATGACCACCGTATAGTACGTCAAAAACAAGCCACTAAAGTATTTTTCTCTTATTTTTCAAAAATATATTACTTTGATATCTCGGCATACATGAGGGAGTATAAGGAATACAAATATTTTTGGGAAAAATCGGATTTTGCAATTTAGTGAAAGAACTTGCTTCATATTTCACAAATAGTGGAAGAAACCTTGAATTAAAAATTTAAAAAGTCATATTTTTAATATTTTTTTTTGTGTACTTTAAGGGGAAATCATTTTTTGTAAAAAAAATAACCAGTATGCCCACCGTATAGTACGTCAAAAACAAACCACTCAAGTATTTTTTTCTCATTTTTCAAAAATATATTACTTTGATATCTCGGCATACATGAGGGAGTATAAGGAATACAAATATTTTTTGGAAAAATCCAATTTTGCAATTTAGTGAAAGCACTTGCTTTAGATTTCACAAATAGTGGAAGAAACCTTGAAATAAAAATTAAAAAAGTCATTTTTTTTTGTTGTGTACTTTAAGGGGAAATCATTTTTGTAAAAAATAAACAGTATGCCCACCGTATAGTACGTCAAAAACAAACCAGTAACGTATTTCTCTCTCATTTTTCAAAAATATGTTACTTTGATGTCTCGGCATACATGAGGGAGTATAAGGAAGATGAATATTCATTATTCGTCCCGATCGGACTAAATGGCTACGAGCGAATCTTAGGCCGTCTCGATCGGACTTAATGGCTACGAGCGAATCTTAGGCCGTCTCGATCGGACTTAATGGCTACGAGCGAATCTTAGGCCGTCTCGATCGGACTTAATGGCTACGAGCGAATCTTAGGCCGTCTCGATCGGACTTAATGGCTACGAGCGAATCTTAGGCCGTCTCGATCGGACTTAATGGCTACGAGCGAATCTTAGGCCGTCTCGATCGGACTTAATGGCTACGAGCGAATCTTAGGCCGTCTCGATCGGACTTAATGGCTACGAGCGAATCTTAGGCCGTATCGATCGGACTAAATGGCTACGAGCGAATCTTAGGCCGTCTCGATCGGACTAAATGGCTACGAGCGAATCTTAGGCCGTCTCGATCGGACTAAATGGCTACGAGCGAATCTTAGGCCGTCTCGATCGGACTTAATGAAGGGGTTAGGTTAGGTTAGGTTAGGTTAGGTTAGTTTAGGTTAGTTTCTGACGCCTTGTCTATCAGCACTGTTACCTTGCCGTCTTGGCTCTGCAAGCGCCGAAGGCGCTTGCAGAGCCAAGATGGCAAGATGGCGCAAGATGGCGCCATGGCGAATGCATATGCATTTTTATGTTCTATAAGGTGTGCATACTCTTGATTTTTTACCCAAATGATTTCCCCTTAAGTGACACTTACCGGTCCTTGCGCCTTCGGCGCAATCAGCCTACACATATCCCAATACTCGAACAGCAACACCCCGGACTGCGGAGCGAGCGGCGAAGGCGCGAGGTATATATGTGTAGGCTGATTGCGCCGCAGGCGCAAGGACCGGCAAGTGTCACTTAAGGGGAAATCATTTTGGTAAATAATCAAGAGTATGCACACCGTATAGAACATCAAAAATCGATCCCTATCGTATTTTTTAATCATTTTTCAAAAATGTATTACGAAGGCGCTGGCAGAGCCAAGACGGCAAGATGGCGCCAACAGCTCCAACAGCAACAGCCCGGACTGCGGAGCGAGCGCCGAAGGCGCGAGGTATTGGGATATGTGTAGGCTGATTGCGCCGCAGGCGCAAGGACCGGTAAGTGTCACTTAAGGGGAAAGCATTTTGGTAAATCATTTTGGAATTGCAAAAGCCTTTTCTATATAATTCACTAAAAAAGAAAGAAAAAGAAAATCATATTGTGTTTTTCTTGTTGTTTTAGTTTTTTAAAGGAAGGAAAATCAGTCTGTCAAAAATATCAATATGCACATCGTTTAAGGCATGAAGAGACACCCCGAAATATATTTTCTTATATTTTTTCAAAAATATTTATTTGAGTATATGACATATTTTGCAAGGTTTAAAAGCAATATTTTTTTGGCAAAAACTGTTTCTTTTTTAGCACAGATTACACAGAAACGGATTTAAATTTGATCCTGGCAATTTTTTTTTAAATTGCTCAAAAAAGATTTTTCGATGACGTCACACCTTTGGCCGAACCTCAAAAAGCCATTTATGGCGATTCTGAACATTGTGCATTTTGGCTAAAATCCAATAAAGTCAAATTAAAAAAGCATCCCTAGAATCATCTCGACCTCTTCTATCTAACGCAAATGTTAAAATTTCAAAAATCAAAAAAACTTTGAAAATGTACAAGAAAATTTGATTTTTTTTTTTGGAAATAAAATATTGGCATATTGTTTTTAAAACAGAATTGGATAAAGAATATGAATCACCAGAAAAAAAAATAAAAAAAAACAAAGGAAAAACTTTGAAAAAAAATTTAGGGGGTCAAATAACGTTTTTGAAAAAAACAAATGTGTTTTCTGTGTAGAGCATTGAATTGTTAATATAAATATATTTATTTCATAATTTTAATCCAGTTACTTTAAGTGTTATTGCCCATAAAGCCGATATGGTCCCATAGCGTGAAAAGCTCAGTAAAAAGCCACCTAGCGAGAGAATTATAAGCTTAGGCTAACGAGGACTAATTTGGGTATAATTTCCAAACTATACATGATAAATGCATTTTAGGGGTATCATTCGACTCACGAGAACCTCCTCTATCAATCCATTGATTTTTTTTGGAAAAAAATCCACAACTTTTTGTTTTAAAGTTTTTTGCATTTTTTTTGGAAAATACTAAGTTTTTTGAAAAACAGCTCTGATCATCGTGTAGAGCATGAAGAAATACACCGAAATATATAGGTTTTTTGTTTCCCAAAAATTCCTTCTCAGAGTTATTGGCATAAATAGTTTGATGACGTCATTATAGTGCCGAACATAGACGCGTTCGGCACGAAAAGCCAAAACCGCTTAGAATTGACGGACAATCAAAAGTTTACATATTTTCATGATCGCCATGATGAGCGCTATCGATTGGTACTATCGGTATACTGATATCGATAATCGATACCGAATTATTGACCATAAAGCCGATATGGACTTTTACCAAGCCGAAGTGGATTCGATTTTGAACATGTCGATATGGCCCATGTAGCTAAGATGGTTTTCAAAAAACCGCCCAAAACAGCCTATTTTGCAGCTTCATATCTCAGAGTAGGTACGAGGTACCGGTACCGGTACGGTACCAAAAGATTTTCTTAATCGGGCAAAAAATCAAGAGGTCACAGGTCACAAGGTGACCTGAGATATAGCCCGAGCCGCGGAGGATTAAAAAGCCCATATGGCCCATTAACCTAACCTAACCTAACCTAACCTAACCTAACCTAACCTAACCTAACCTAACCTAACCTAACCTAACCTAACCTAACCTAACCTAACCTAACCTAACCTAACCTAACCTAACCTAACCTAACCTAACCTAACCTAACCTAACCTAACCTAACCTAACCTAACCTAACCTAACCTAACCTAACCTAACCTAACCTAACCTAACCTAACCTAACCTAACCTAACCTAACCTAACCTAACCTAACCTAACCTAACCTAACCTAACCTAACCTAACCTAACCTAACCTAACCTAACCTAACCTAACCTAACCTAACCTAACCTAACCTAACCTAACCTAACCTAACCTAACCTAACCTAACCTAACCTAACCTAACCTAACCTAACCTAACCTAACCTAACCTAACCTAACCTAACCTAACCTAACCTAACCTAACCTAACCTAACCTAACCTAACCTAACCTAACCTAACCTAACCTAACCTAACCTAACCTAACCTAACCTAACCTAACCTAACCTAACCTAACCTAACCTAACCTAACCTAACCTAACCTAACCTAACCTAACCTAACCTAACCTAACCTAACCTAACCTAACCTAACCTAACCTAACCTAACCTAACCTAACCTAACCTAACCTAACCTAACCTAACCTAACCTAACCTAACCTAACCTAACCTAACCTAACCTAACCTAACCTAACCTAACCTAACCTAACCTAACCTAACCTAACCTAACCTAACCTAACCTAACCTAACCAAAGGAGCCACATCGTCTTGTTTCGGGACCATATAGTCTTGGTATAAAGCCGATATGGCTTATCATTTTTTAGGGGTCCAAACATTTTTGAGGGGGTTGCTGATTTTTGTACACGTACCCCTGACATTCCTCTATCTAAAATTGGTTTCACTTTTTATGCTACTCACCTAAAATTTTATGCTACCGTCGTTTTAAGAAATAGTTTTTCGTCGAAAATGCCACTTTCGACAAATGGATATAAAACCTATGTTTTTTTTCCTACCCGGATGAAATTTCGTGTCGATTTCTATCTCTTTATCCTGCTCTTACCTACCGCCTTGGTTTTTAACCTACTCGATTTCCATATTTTCGAAAAATCGCCAAATGAGGCCAAAATATGATGACAGGGTATCAGATCACTGATAGCTATGTACAATCAACTAAAGTCATAGCTTCCCATGTAAACCTACACAATGGAATAACTTTAAAACTACTTATCTGATTTTCAATCCGTTTAAAAAATCGGACTCCCCCTGATATTCTACATCCGAACAGCTATCATTTTTTTCAAAAAATACATAGGGGGCGCCAAAGTCGTTTTTTAATATTTTTGTAACTTACCTACTTTTTTTCTTCCTTAAGATTTTAAAAATACGAGATAGTCAAAAGATGCAGCGTGAAAAACTGCATCTTTTGGCAGGTCGGAAATGTTATTATTATTTTTTTTTAATTTTAAAATTGTAAAATAGCAAAAAAGTGATGGTTTTTTATTTTTAAGTCTTTTGGTATGGCATTTTTTGCAAAACTGTACTTGAAGCAAAGAAAGAACGTAAGACGGCGAATTTTTAGAAACAGAGAAATCAAAAATCGGTAAAGAAGTTTTTGAGATATGAGGGATCACATATTCAAATTGACGCGTTCACAAAATTTTCAAAGTCCCAAATATCAAAGACGGAAAACGTTAAGTAAGGATTTTTTTGTTTAGTATACCTTAGAATTAGCTATATTTTCCGTTTTTGGCATTTTCAAAAAATCGAAAGTTTTTTGAGTATATGTTTTTTGGATTTTATTTTTTTGATTTCGATTGATAAAAATAGGGTAGGAGTTTGGATTTCACACATTTTGAACCTCTTGACATTTTGTCGTACATGGAGTTTCAAGCGACTTAATGGCTAAAAACGTTTTGGCGGGAAAAAACTGGAAAAATTCCAATTGAATGACAGCATTGTGCTATAGCTCATAAGAAGCGCAATGAGATGCTCAATTCGAATCTGAAATAAAAAACCAGAAAAAGCTTATGACAAAGACGCTATAATTGTTTACCGATCTTTTCAAAAAAAATTGGTTTTGAGTATTTTGACAAAATGAAATATACATCAGATGTGGAATTGCATGGAACATCCAAATCTGGTTTCATATTTGAAATCCCTTTGTAAGTTTTTGAGTTATTCAGCTCCAAATAGTCCAAAATATATATGCGTCAAACTTTTGATGGACATTTTTTTTTAAAGTTTTGAAACATGTTTCTCGTACAACTCAGCGAGCTGAACAAGAATCTTTTTTCTATTTTCTTCTAGCTCTAATGGTTTTTTAGTAATAGCGGTTACCATTTTAAGGAATTTAACACGTCATTTCTTAAACATGGCTCAGTGTATATGCTCATAACGTGCTCAATATTAGACCAATCTTAAAACAAAAGACATTTTTGGATTCAGCAAGAACGGGGCATCATTTTTCAAGTATGGAGACCCTTTAATCTATATTTATATTTTCTGTTTTTGGCATAACAAAAAAATCAAAAGTTTTTTGAGCATATGTGTTTTGGATTTTACTTTTTTGATTTCGATTGATACAAATATGGTAGAAGTTTGGATTTCACACATTTTGAACCTCTTGTCATTTTGTTGTACATGGAGTTTCAAGCGACTTAATGGCTAAAAACCTTTTGGCGGGAAAAAACTGGAAAAATTCCAATTGAATGACAGCATTGTGCTATAGCTCATAAGAAGCGCAATGAGATGCTGAATTCGAATCTGAAATCAAAAACCAGAAAAAGCTTATGACAAAGACGCTATAATTGTTTACCGATCTTTTCAAAAATGTTGTTTTTGAGTATTTTGACAAAATGAAATAAACATTAGATGTGGAATTGTATGGAACATCCAAATCCGATTTCATATTTGAAATCCCTTTGTAAGTTTTTGAGTTATTCAGCTCCAAATAGTCCAAAATATGTATGCGTCAAACTTTTGATGGACAATTTTTTTTAAGTTTTGAAACATGTTTCTCGTACAACTCAGCGAGTTGAACAAGAATCTTCTTTCCATTTTATTTTATCTTGTATAGTTTTTGAGTAATTGCAGGTTTAACTTCAGAATGTCGGCCACGTGGTCTATCGGCTGCTGCCGGTAACGACGGCAGCGACCTTGGCGTCGACGGCGACGCTCGACACCCCTGCCGGCCGGCCCGACGGTATCTTGGCCACTCCAGTCATGCTGTGTCGCGCACTGAGGACAATGCATATGCAAATGCATATGCATTTTGATGTTCTATACGGTGTGCATACTGTTGATTTTTTAACCACCAAAATGATTTCCCCTTAAGTGACACTTACCGGTCCTTGCGCCTTCGGCGCAATCAGCCTACATGTTCCTACGCGAGGTATATATGTGTAGGCTGATTGCGCCGAAGGCGCAAGGACCGGTAAGTGTCACTTAAGGGGAAAGCATTTTGGTGGTAAAAAACAACAAAAAACAGAAGACAAAAAAGTTATTAATTAAAAAACGATCTTTTTTTCACGTTCCGATTTTTTGTTTTTGAGTGATTTAAAAACAACAACATATGGTTCCGACGTAAGATTGGATGCTGAATCCAAATCTGCTTTCAAATTTGAAATCCGTTCATAACTTGTTGAGTTATGTTGTGCACATGAACGGCGTCGACGCCCTGCGTCCCCTGTCATGTCATAAATCTGTCGTTAAGGACATCCGACGGCGGCGACGCTGGTCATACAAAGCCTGCCTGTCCACCGGCTAAAGGGGAGGGGTGGAGGGCAAGCAGATGTAGTACTTTGGAAGGAAGGTGTCTTTTAGAGTTGGATTGACAAGTTTTTGGACTTTTGACACTTGAATATTGTAGCTATCGGCGAGCTGAACAGGAATCTTTTTTTAATTTTATTTTATCTTTAATACTTTTTGAGTAATTGCGGTTTACAGTTTAAGAAATGTAATCAGTCATTCCTTAAACATGACTCAGTGTATGTGCTCATAGCGTGCTTAATGCTTAATGCTCATAGCGTGCTTAACTGTAAACCGAGTAATTGCGGTTTACAGTTTAAGAAATATTATTAGTATTTACTTCCCGTCTCTCTCCTACAGATCGATCTGCTGGCGAGCACGTCGCCCTCCTCCATCGAAGCCATCGCCACCCAGCTCACGGCCCTGGATGGCCCCATTCGCGGCGGGTTCAGCGAGTTGCTCGCTGGTATGGCAGGAACCACACTCTGCTCTGACGAGAATCATGGCTGCAGCCGTAAATCGGGTCCACCCCGGCCGAGACGCACCGCCGTTGTTTGCTTAGCCCAGGCACCGTATCCGACCTACGCTGCTTGCTTACTGTTCCTGTGCATTTGTTTGTTTTGTTATGGCGCAAATAAAACACACCGTTCCTATGTAAGCCGTATTTTGATGGAAAGTGGATGGAAATGTATACGAGATCACTAACGAAGCCGGTGACGTGAACGTCGTTCGACAAGGTTCGGCACGGTTCAGCAGGCTCCGGGATGCTCCTGGCCCAAGCCCAGGCTGGGCCATATGGTCCTCTATTACTCCATAGCACGCCAAGGCTACGAGCGAATCTTAGGCCGCCCCGATCGGACTATATGGCTACGAGCGAATCTTAGCCTAACCTATCCTCCTCAAAGAGTGGCCCAAAAAACACATGACCAACAAGACTACAAAAAAATTGGAAACAAGATTCTTGTTAGGCTTGCTGAGTTGTACAGGAAACATTTATCAAAACTTTAAAACAAAAATTATATTAAAAGTTTGGGTATGGCGTTTACCGTTTTTTGCCACGACCCTAGAGGGTTAATAAAAAGGAGCTAGGAATGTTCCAAATAGCTTAGAAGATAGCCCCAGACCTCCTCTTTCCAAATCTGGTCTTCCTTTCCTTCTAGCCCTACGGCAAGTTGGTCAAAGAGTGGGGCAAAAAATCGCATGTACCGCAGTACATAGGTGCATCACGGTGCAGTCTATGCTTCTTTTTTATCCGATCCGATCCTATCCTAACCAAAATGAAAGCCCTTGTACTCTTCTTTCCAGATCTGGCCTCATTTGTGTTCTAGCCCTACGGCAAGTTGGAGTTATTGGCATACATATATAGAGTCTAATGAAGATTTTTTTTTTTTTTTTTATTTTACATTTTTAATTTCAGGCACACAATACTTGAAATTAAAAATGTAAATGAAATTTAAAAAAAAAATGAAATTAAAAAGTGTAAATGAAATTAAAAATCTGGTCTTTTCTTTCTTCTAGCGTCTAGTGTCGTCTCTGCTTGCGCCGAAGGCGCAAAGACCGGCACGTGTCCCGGCAAGGCAAGGGACGGTAAGTCACCTGACCCTAAAAGGGTGTTATCCTCCTCTTCCGCCAGGTTTTTGGCGACAGGGTTGACTCCTGGATCCAGCTAGCCCAGGCAAAGTCCTGCAAGGCAAAGTCCTGCAAGGATTAAAAAGCACGATAGGGATCGATTTTTGATGTTCTATACGGTGTGCATACTCTTGATTTTTTACCACCAAAATGCTTTCCCCTTAAGTGACACTTACCGGTCCTTGCGCCTTCGGCGCAATCAGCCTACACATATATACCTCGCGCCTTCGCCGCTCGCTCCGCAATCCGGGCTGTTGCTGTTCGAGTATTGGAATATGTGTAGGCTGATTGCGCCGCAGGCGCAAGGACCGGTAAGTGTCACTTAAGGGGAAATCATTTTGGTGGTAGAAAATCAACAGTATGATGCATTATTATTGCAAATGCATATGCATTTTGATGTTCTATACGGTGTGCATACTCTTGATTTTCTACCACCAAAATGATTTCCCCTTAAGTGACACTTACCGGTCCTTGCGCCTTCGGCGCAATCAGCCTACACATATATACCTCGCGCCTTCGCCGCTCGCTCCGCAGAGCTCCGCAGAACAGCTGTTGCTGTTCGAGTATTGGAATATGTGTAGGCTGATTGCGCCGCAGGCGCAAGGACCGGTAAGTGTCACTTAAGGGGAAATCATCTTGGTGGTAGAAAATCAACAGTATGATGCATTTGCATTTGATATTGCATTTTGATGTTCTATACGGTGTGCATACTGTTGATTTTTTACCACCAAAATGATTTCCCCTTAAGTGACACTTACCGGTCCTTGCGCCTTCGGCGCAATCAGCCTACATGTTCCTACGCGAGGTATATATGTGTAGGCTGATTGCGCCGAAGGCGCAAGGACCGGTAAGTGTCACTTAAGGGGAAAGCATTTTGGTGGTAGAAAATCAACAGCAAGGTTTGGCACGGTCCATCAAGCTCCGGCAAGGCAAAGCAGGGCAAAGACGCAAGGTCCAGCAAGCTCATGGTTCGGCAAGGCCCAGCCTCCTACTTCTCCGCTGCACGTCACCAGCCTTCTACGACCTCTTAAGACCACTCCGTCTCCGATTGCGCCGAAGGCGCAAGGACCGGCACGTGTTCCGGCAAGGCAAGGGACGGTAAGTCACCTACCTCGATGTTGACACCACCCTAGAGGGTTAATAAAAAGCAGCTAGGACTGTTCCAAATAGCTTAAAAGATAGCCCAAGACCTCTTCTTTCCAAATCTGGTCTTCCTTTTCTTCTAGCCTTACGGCAAATTGGTCAAAGTGTGGGACAAAAAATCACCTGACGTCACATCACAGATGACGTCATATATACATTTTACATACCTTACCAGATAGCCCCAGACCTCCTCTTTCCAAATCTGGTCTTCTTTTTATTCTAGCCCCACGGCAAGTCGGTCAAAGAGTAGCGCAAACACGTATGACGTCACACAGGCTAAACCAATCACCGGAGCGCATTTCTGAGGCCACTTGCTTTGCTGTAGCTTTATCACAATTCGACCATACACCCATATAGTGCATCAAAACACCATTAAGGACAATTCTAAAAAAAGGTCATTAAGGGTCAAATTCAACAATCAAGCCCAATGGCCTAGCTTAGATCCTACTAGACTCAGTCCTACTAGACTGAGTCCCTGAGTCGGAGGGGGCCCTCTACCAGATAGCCTACTGGTATCTAGTCTCTACTAGCTACCAGAGAGCTATGTACTAGAACTTAGATCCAACTAGACTCAGTCCTACTAGAATAGACAGCTATCCTACTAGACTGAGTCCCTGAGTCCTGAGTCCAGGTGCTAGTCCAAATCGATGTCGCTCCTTGCCCCCATATCCCCCAAGCTAGTAGGAGAGAAGGCTGGTCAGAGCACAAGATCAGATGATAACCGTACCTCAGTGCATTCGCCCCTTTATCATACCGAGTCGTGTTAAGCCAAGCAAGTTGTACCACTAAACAACGTTACACCGTTACAACGTTACACAATTACATCACATTCTTCACACATTATCTGCATTTAGGTGCCCCCTCTATAACAAACAAAACTGCAAGTCTCTGGCATTCCGCACTGCTCAGATATTACCAATAATAGCGATAAATCACACCTAATAGCAAACACTGACATCTATAGGGGAACACCGTAAACAACAACAAGTTGCACAACACTGCAATGCAATTGCTCACACAAACAACAATTACTTTATTTCAAAATCAATATATTTCAAATCGGAAAAAAACATTCTGTAGCAAATTGAATGCTCTATCTTTTAGTAAGCATAACTTTTTCGCTTAGACCACAATTTAACACATCAAATCAGAAAACAGTTTTTTCTCTCTTTCTTTTGGGGTTAAATTCATTGTGGAAAAATAATTCAATTCAACTCAATTGTACAACACTTTAATGCACTGCTTCAAGTATTTTTGTTTTTTTTCTCAAAAATGGATTACTAAGAGATATTGAATATACAACAGAGTATAAAAATAAAAAATAATTTTTTTTTTAAATTTATTTGCCAATTTTCGGAAAACACTTGCTTCATATTTTAGTAATATTGCAAATAAAAAATTTACAAAGTCATATTTTTAATATTAAGTTTTTTGTGTACTTTAAGGGGAAATCATTTTTGTAAAAATTGAACAGTATGCCCACCGTATAGTACGTCAAAAACAAACCACTAACGTATTTTTCTATCATTTTTCAAAAATATATTACTTTGATATCTCAGCATACATGAGGGAGTATAAGGAATACAAATATTTTTTGGAAAAATCCGATTTGGCAATTTAGTGAAAGCACATGCTTCAGATTTCACAAATAGTGGAAAAAACCTTGAAATAAAAATTTAAAAAGTCATATTTTTAATATTATTTTTTTTTGTGTACTTTAAGGGGAAATCATTTTTGTAAAAATTAAACACTATGCCCACCGTATAGTACGTCAAAAACAAACCACTAAAGTATTTTTCTCTTATTTTTCAAAAATACATTACTTTGATATCTCGGCATACATGAGGGAGTATAAGGAATACAAATATTTTTTGGAAAAATCTGATTTTGCAATTTAGTGAAAGCACTTGCTTCATATTTCACAAATAGTGGAAGACACCTTGAATTACAAATTTAAAAAGTCATATTTTTAATATTTTTTATTTTTGGGTACTTTAAGGGGAAATAATTTTTGTAAAAATTAAACACTATGCCAACCGTATAGTAGGTCAAAAGCAAACCACTAACGTATTTTTCTCTCTATTTTTCAAAAATATATTACTTTGATATCTCGGCATACATGAGGGAGTATAAGGAATACAAATATTTTTTGGAAAATTCTGATTTTGCAATTTGGTGAAAGCACTTGCTTCAGATTTCACAAATAGTGGAAGACACCTTGAAATAAAAATTTAAAAAGTCATATTATTAATATTTTTTATTTTTGGGTACTTTAAGGGGAAATAATTTTTGTAAAAAATAACCAGTATGCCCACCGTATAGTACGTCAAAAACAAACCACTAAAGTATTTTTGTCTCATTTTTCAAAAATATATTACTTTGATATCTCAGCATACATGAGGGAGTATAAGGAATACAAATATTTTTTGGAAAAATCCAATTTTGCAATTTAGTGAAAGCACTTGCTTTAGATTTCACAAATAGTGGAAAAAACCTTGAAATAAAAATTTAAAAAGTCATATTTTTAATATTTTTTTTTTTGTACTTTTTAGGGGAAATAATTTTTGTAAAAATTAAACACTATGCCCACCGTATAGTACGTCAAAAACAAACCACTAAAGTATTTTCTCTTATTTTTCAAAAATATATTACTTTGATATCTCGGCATACATGAGGGAGTATAAGGAATACAAATATTTTTGGGAAAAATCGGATTTTGCAATTTAGTGAAAGAACTTGCTTCATATTTCACAAATAGTGGAAGAAACCTTGAAATCAAAATTTAAAAAGTCATATTTTTAATATTTTTTTTTTGTGTACTTTAAGGGGAAATCATTATTTGTAAAAAAATAACCAGTATGCCCAGCGTATAGTACGTCAAAAACAAACCACTAAAGTATTTTTCTCTTATTTTTCAAAAATATATTACTTTGATATCTCAGCATACATGTCGGAGTATAAGGAATACAAATATTTTTTGGAAAAATCTGATTTTGCAATTTAGTGAAAGCACTTGCTTTAGATTTCACAAATAATGGAAGAAACCTTGAAATAAAAATTTAAAAAGTCATATTTTTAATATTTTTTTTTGGTGTACTTTTTAGGGGAAATAATTTTTGTAAAAATTAAACACTATGACCACCGTATAGTACGTCAAAAACAAGCCACTAAAGTATTTTTCTCTTATTTTTCAAAAATATATTACTTTGATATCTCGGCATACATGAGGGAGTATAAGGAATACAAATATTTTTGGGAAAAATCGGATTTTGCAATTTAGTGAAAGAACTTGCTTCATATTTCACAAATAGTGGAAGAAACCTTGAATTAAAAATTTAAAAAGTCATATTTTTAATATTTTTTTTTGTGTACTTTAAGGGGAAATCATTTTTTGTAAAAAAAATAACCAGTATGCCCACCGTATAGTACGTCAAAAACAAACCACTCAAGTATTTTTTTCTCATTTTTCAAAAATATATTACTTTGATATCTCGGCATACATGAGGGAGTATAAGGAATACAAATATTTTTTGGAAAAATCCAATTTTGCAATTTAGTGAAAGCACTTGCTTTAGATTTCACAAATAGTGGAAGAAACCTTGAAATAAAAATTAAAAAAGTCATTTTTTTTTGTTGTGTACTTTAAGGGGAAATCATTTTTGTAAAAAATAAACAGTATGCCCACCGTATAGTACGTCAAAAACAAACCAGTAACGTATTTCTCTCTCATTTTTCAAAAATATGTTACTTTGATGTCTCGGCATACATGAGGGAGTATAAGGAAGATGAATATTCATTATTCGTCCCGATCGGACTAAATGGCTACGAGCGAATCTTAGGCCGTCTCGATCGGACTTAATGGCTACGAGCGAATCTTAGGCCGTCTCGATCGGACTTAATGGCTACGAGCGAATCTTAGGCCGTCTCGATCGGACTTAATGGCTACGAGCGAATCTTAGGCCGTCTCGATCGGACTTAATGGCTACGAGCGAATCTTAGGCCGTCTCGATCGGACTTAATGGCTACGAGCGAATCTTAGGCCGTCTCGATCGGACTTAATGGCTACGAGCGAATCTTAGGCCGTCTCGATCGGACTTAATGGCTACGAGCGAATCTTAGGCCGTATCGATCGGACTAAATGGCTACGAGCGAATCTTAGGCCGTCTCGATCGGACTAAATGGCTACGAGCGAATCTTAGGCCGTCTCGATCGGACTAAATGGCTACGAGCGAATCTTAGGCCGTCTCGATCGGACTTAATGAAGGGGTTAGGTTAGGTTAGGTTAGGTTAGGTTAGTTTAGGTTAGTTTCTGACGCCTTGTCTATCAGCACTGTTACCTTGCCGTCTTGGCTCTGCAAGCGCCGAAGGCGCTTGCAGAGCCAAGATGGCAAGATGGCGCAAGATGGCGCCATGGCGAATGCATATGCATTTTTATGTTCTATAAGGTGTGCATACTCTTGATTTTTTACCCAAATGATTTCCCCTTAAGTGACACTTACCGGTCCTTGCGCCTTCGGCGCAATCAGCCTACACATATCCCAATACTCGAACAGCAACACCCCGGACTGCGGAGCGAGCGGCGAAGGCGCGAGGTATATATGTGTAGGCTGATTGCGCCGCAGGCGCAAGGACCGGCAAGTGTCACTTAAGGGGAAATCATTTTGGTAAATAATCAAGAGTATGCACACCGTATAGAACATCAAAAATCGATCCCTATCGTATTTTTTAATCATTTTTCAAAAATGTATTACGAAGGCGCTGGCAGAGCCAAGACGGCAAGATGGCGCCAACAGCTCCAACAGCAACAGCCCGGACTGCGGAGCGAGCGCCGAAGGCGCGAGGTATTGGGATATGTGTAGGCTGATTGCGCCGCAGGCGCAAGGACCGGTAAGTGTCACTTAAGGGGAAAGCATTTTGGTAAATCATTTTGGAATTGCAAAAGCCTTTTCTATATAATTCACTAAAAAAGAAAGAAAAAGAAAATCATATTGTGTTTTTCTTGTTGTTTTAGTTTTTTAAAGGAAGGAAAATCAGTCTGTCAAAAATATCAATATGCACATCGTTTAAGGCATGAAGAGACACCCCGAAATATATTTTCTTATATTTTTTCAAAAATATTTATTTGAGTATATGACATATTTTGCAAGGTTTAAAAGCAATATTTTTTTGGCAAAAACTGTTTCTTTTTTAGCACAGATTACACAGAAACGGATTTAAATTTGATCCTGGCAATTTTTTTTTAAATTGCTCAAAAAAGATTTTTCGATGACGTCACACCTTTGGCCGAACCTCAAAAAGCCATTTATGGCGATTCTGAACATTGTGCATTTTGGCTAAAATCCAATAAAGTCAAATTAAAAAAGCATCCCTAGAATCATCTCGACCTCTTCTATCTAACGCAAATGTTAAAATTTCAAAAATCAAAAAAACTTTGAAAATGTACAAGAAAATTTGATTTTTTTTTTTGGAAATAAAATATTGGCATATTGTTTTTAAAACAGAATTGGATAAAGAATATGAATCACCAGAAAAAAAAATAAAAAAAAACAAAGGAAAAACTTTGAAAAAAAATTTAGGGGGTCAAATAACGTTTTTGAAAAAAACAAATGTGTTTTCTGTGTAGAGCATTGAATTGTTAATATAAATATATTTATTTCATAATTTTAATCCAGTTACTTTAAGTGTTATTGCCCATAAAGCCGATATGGTCCCATAGCGTGAAAAGCTCAGTAAAAAGCCACCTAGCGAGAGAATTATAAGCTTAGGCTAACGAGGACTAATTTGGGTATAATTTCCAAACTATACATGATAAATGCATTTTAGGGGTATCATTCGACTCACGAGAACCTCCTCTATCAATCCATTGATTTTTTTTGGAAAAAAATCCACAACTTTTTGTTTTAAAGTTTTTTGCATTTTTTTTGGAAAATACTAAGTTTTTTGAAAAACAGCTCTGATCATCGTGTAGAGCATGAAGAAATACACCGAAATATATAGGTTTTTTGTTTCCCAAAAATTCCTTCTCAGAGTTATTGGCATAAATAGTTTGATGACGTCATTATAGTGCCGAACATAGACGCGTTCGGCACGAAAAGCCAAAACCGCTTAGAATTGACGGACAATCAAAAGTTTACATATTTTCATGATCGCCATGATGAGCGCTATCGATTGGTACTATCGGTATACTGATATCGATAATCGATACCGAATTATTGACCATAAAGCCGATATGGACTTTTACCAAGCCGAAGTGGATTCGATTTTGAACATGTCGATATGGCCCATGTAGCTAAGATGGTTTTCAAAAAACCGCCCAAAACAGCCTATTTTGCAGCTTCATATCTCAGAGTAGGTACGAGGTACCGGTACCGGTACGGTACCAAAAGATAGATCCAACCTTTCTTAATCGGGCAAAAAATCAAGAGGTCACAGGTCACAAGGTGACCTGAGATATAGCCCGAGCCGCGGAGGATTAAAAAGCCCATATGGCCCATTGGGCTAACGACCAAGACTATATGGCCCACTTGTCTAACCTAACCTAACCTAACCTAACCTAACCTAACCTAACCTAACCTAACCTAACCTAACCTAACCTAACCTAACCTAACCTAACCTAACCTAACCTAACCTAACCTAACCTAACCTAACCTAACCTAACCTAACCTAACCTAACCTAACCTAACCTAACCTAACCTAACCTAACCTAACCTAACCTAACCTAACCTAACCTAACCTAACCTAACCTAACCTAACCTAACCTAACCTAACCTAACCTAACCTAACCTAACCTAACCTAACCTAACCTAACCTAACCTAACCTAACCTAACCTAACCTAACCCTAACCTAACCTAACCTAACCTAACCTAACCTAACCTAACCTAACCTAACCTAACCTAACCTAACCTAACCTAACCTAACCTAACCTAACCTAACCTAACCTAACCTAACCTAACCTAACCTAACCTAACCTAACCTAACCTAACCTAACCTAACCTAACCTAACCTAACCTAACCTAACCTAACCTAACCTAACCTAACCTAACCTAACCTAACCTAACCTAACCTAACCTAACCTAACCTAACCTAACCTAACCTAACCTAACCTAACCTAACCTAACCTAACCTAACCTAACCTAACCTAACCTAACCTAACCTAACCTAACCTAACCTAACCTAACCTAACCTAACCTAACCTAACCTAACCTAACCTAACCTAACCTAACCTAACCTAACCTAACCTAACCTAACCTAACCTAACCAAAGGAGCCACATCGTCTTGTTTCGGGACCATATAGTCTTGGTATAAAGCCGATATGGCTTATCATTTTTTAGGGGTCCAAACATTTTTGAGGGGGTTGCTGATTTTTGTACACGTACCCCTGACATTCCTCTATCTAAAATTGGTTTCACTTTTTATGCTACTCACCTAAAATTTTATGCTACCGTCGTTTTAAGAAATAGTTTTTCGTCGAAAATGCCACTTTCGACAAATGGATATAAAACCTATGTTTTTTTTCCTACCCGGATGAAATTTCGTGTCGATTTCTATCTCTTTATCCTGCTCTTACCTACCGCCTTGGTTTTTAACCTACTCGATTTCCATATTTTCGAAAAATCGCCAAATGAGGCCAAAATATGATGACAGGGTATCAGATCACTGATAGCTATGTACAATCAACTAAAGTCATAGCTTCCCATGTAAACCTACACAATGGAATAACTTTAAAACTACTTATCTGATTTTCAATCCGTTTAAAAAATCGGACTCCCCCTGATATTCTACATCCGAACAGCTATCATTTTTTTCAAAAAATACATAGGGGGCGCCAAAGTCGTTTTTTAATATTTTTGTAACTTACCTACTTTTTTTTCTTCCTTAAGATTTTAAAAATACGAGATAGTCAAAAGATGCAGCGTGAAAAACTGCATCTTTTGGCAGGTCGGAAATGTTATTATTATTTTTTTTTAATTTTAAAATTGTAAAATAGCAAAAAAGTGATGGTTTTTTATTTTTAAGTCTTTTGGTATGGCATTTTTTGCAAAACTGTACTTGAAGCAAAGAAAGAACGTAAGACGGCGAATTTTTAGAAACAGAGAAATC
>JAXIVJ010016707.1:0-28138 GCA_036785665.1 Chirona hameri | reverse complement strand
ACAAACGTTCGCACTTAAAAGTCGACATTTCTGGGAATTTTTAGCATTTCTTGACATAATTTAGAAATACTTTTTTCTCTCAGGTCATTAAAGTCTCTCAGGAAACAATCCACTTTGAAAAAATTTCAGAAATGATTGAGAGAAGCTAGAATGAATTATCATGTTACTAGTACGCCATACAAATATATATGAACGCGTAAAAAAAATTATAATGTTAGTTATTTGGTTCCAATTCAGCTGGTTTCCTCTGAATGGAGTGAATTAATGCGAAATCAGGACATCAGCACGTGCGTGACGTATAATTTCTCTAAGAATATTGCTGAGAAAAGTGTTTATAGACGATTTTAGCGATATATCTCTCAAAGTTCATTCGTGAAATGAAGGGAATAAGGTACAACTCTTGTCCAGCGCTATATATTTCAATGTTTATAACACTTATTCCCCAAGCCATACGTCATAATCATATGTCAAATCAGTCAATCAGCGATGGGAGCCCACGACGGATACTTGTCTCGGCTTCTAGGACTTCGGTAAGCCAGTTTTAATTAATTAAGGGGTATCTATGAAGATGTGAAAGCTTGTCCAGTCCATTTTCGAGCATGGACTTCAACTTGGCTATCTCAACTCAAAACCCCATGTTAAAGGTGAACTATTTCCTTTAAATGACATCGTATTCGCATCAGCGTAAGATTTTCGGCGGATCTCCTGTCATCCATTGTTCAGGAGGATTTTTCCCACTTGCTGTAAAAGAAACAGGGAGGAAAAATCGGTATAATGCAAATCATGTTAGGTACATACCTACAGCACAGTGTTTCCACTTTAATCAAGCGATAACAGCATACGCTTTCGATTACATACGACTCCAATAAGTATGAAACTGAAATATTTTAGGGTAATATATTTATATATTAAAAGATATCCAGTTTTCGTCATCTCATTTCAATTATTTCGCGATGGATGACGTTTGGAAAATACGTACAAGATAGTAAATGTGATCTTCATGCCACCGTCCCCTCTCAGGTCCTTGAGCTAGATGACATGGTCAGGTCGAGTTCCTTTGTGGCCGATTCGTGCATACGCCTGTGTGTGTGTGTGTGTATGTGTGTGTGTGTGTGTGTGTGTGTGTGTGTGTGTGTGTGTGTGTGTGTGTGTGTGTGTGTGTGTGTGTGTGTGTGTGTGTGTGTGTGTGTGTGTGTGTGTGTGTGTGTGTGTGTGTGTGTGTGTGTGTGTGTGTGTGTGTGTGTGTGTGTGTATGTGTGTGTGTGTGTATGTGTGTGTGTGTGTATGTGTGTGTGTGTGTGTGTATATGTGTGTGTGTGTGTGTGTGTATGTGTATGTGTATGTGTATGTGTATGTGTATGTGTGTGTGTGTGTGTGCGTGTGCGTGTGCGTGTGCGTGTGCGTGTGCGTGTGCGTGTGCGTGTGCGTGTGCGTGTGCGTGTGCGTGTGCGTGTGCGTGTGCGTGTGCGTGTGCGTGTACGTTTGCGTGTGCGTGTGCGTGTGTGTGTGTGTGTGTGTGTGTGTGTGTGTGTGTGTGTGTGTGTGTGTGTGTGTGTGTGTGTGTGTGCGTGTGTTTGCGTATGTGTAGGCATGTATGTAATTTGCATGCTTCTATATGTATGTATGAATGCATGTGTGTATGTGTGTATATAAATGGGACCGTGCTGAGGACATTGCCAGGGGTGGTGTGTGCCTACCGTTACGGGCTGCAGCTGCTTTGACGCCATTATACCCTGCCTACCTAGCGTCATAACCTGCGCCACACGATAGCGGCACAATTCATGGCGGAGCCTACACTCTAGGCCCATTATTGCAGATCAAAACAGCAGCATGGCAAACAGACAGTTCATGTAGAAAGCCAACCAAGGAGGCCATCGGAACTGTACTCGAAATAACTCCTATGTATTCTGCGTATTTCAGCTCCGCACTCGACACATTGTGTTTTTAGCTAAGCCAAACTGTGCCTTTGTTCGCCTCTGCGTTTGTCATGCAAATGTGCAGTTGTTAAAACTCCAAATCGAATGAGACTAATTCGGTAAGCTTCGCTCGTCGTCAGGCCGGCCGCCCTCGCGTCGCTGCGCCCGTCTCCGATTCACTCCGCTGCCGGCGGCCGGGTGCCGAGATAGCTCAGTTAGGCCCGTGTGCCGTCCGTCACAAATGCCTACATTATCATCGGCACAAAGGCATTAACATGTGGTTACCGCCACCAAGGCTCCAGATGAGATTGCGAGCGGAACTTTCGGGAAACTATCGAGACGGCCAGATCGAAAGAGTTCGGTCTGTGGTCAGATTACGTGGTCAGATTACGGCTGGGAGGGGGCGGGGGCGGTAGGGGGGGGGGGGGGGGGGGCAGCGGACAGAGCGACGGCTCAGGCCGCCAGGAAAACTTATCCAAGTTGTCAACGGATTAAATCGGGAGCCGGTCCCAGGTTAAATCCACAAATGCTCTCTGGGGACATAGGGAGAACCTCAGCGTGGCGAGGGCGTCACTGGGGAGTGGGGACAGCCGCGGATAGCCGCGGGAGTTGATTATGTGAGAGGGGTGTGACACCGCGTGAAGACTCCATTGCGCTGTTGGCAATAAGTTTAAGCAACATAGAGAAACCCAGTTGATGATTATTTTGTATGTGCCTGTTTCCTGTCATCCAAGAACCTCCCGACAATCATTTCATTTTCTAATATAAATATGTTGCCATTATTTACATTTCAAATTCCGAAACAAGGAGCAGTCTAACTTTTTTGATTGTTAACAATACAATCCTCTTTTCCCTCGCAATTCGCAAGCTTCATTGATTTACTTCCACAGGTAAAACAGATTGATTGGGTTGCTCAATCGATACGACTGCCAAGTGAAGCAGCTCAAAATGTCATGTTTCAGTACTAGTATGAACTGGTTTTTGGCATCAAAGTGATTTAACTAACAAGCGTTGCAACACATTGCAAGCGGCGCAGCTTGAAGCGTGTTCCAAAGACTTGAAACACATTACAAGCTGATCTTGGAAGATTTTTACTACCTACGATCCTTTCCCTTGACACAGAGCATGCCAAGAACCAGGGTGATATATGTATGTATGTACAGTGCAGTGTAAATGTTCTGTCCACTTCCTCGGCATAACCAGCGCGTCTGTCGGAGCTGCACGCAGTGGAATCCAATGAAACTATTTATGCCCTCACCCCGATATCGGGGACGAGGGCTATAATCAGGGCGTCGCCACCGGGGGGGGGGGGGGCAGCAGGGGCCCGGCCCCCATTATAAAACAGGATGTGTGTGTGGGGGGGGGGGGGCTACAACCGCGATTCAAACCAAGATAACTATAACTAACAGGTAGGTCGGAGGTTTGAATCAAGCCCAAGAAATGGCAGTAATATCATGAGACATTTCTGGCGCTAGAGAGACGTTTGTTAAACTGCGTTGTTTACCTGTGTTTTGCCATACGCTCGGGGAGCGTCTTGCGGTGTGGGGACGAGGTTGCGCTGCTTGAATTAATTCATGCTAACTTCTTGAAATTGTTAACGTTCATAGACACATATACACAGTCAAATCCTCATGATAATTTATTAACCAAGACGCGGTTCGTATTGATACTTAGCTATCCAGTTGTTCCGCAATCCAGACATGTTGATACGATTGCAAATTTTCTGAAACATGCTAATGTGATAGTAGGTAACAACTAACAAGTGAGACTGGGAAGAACAGGATAAATTATAAAAGAAAGCAACATGATCACAGGCTTGTCTACAAGATACCATGCAAGAGATGTACAAAGCCATATGGTGAAACTGGAATTTGGAACAAGTTTGAACACCAGGCTAATGGAGCACAGGAAATAATTTAAATATCAGAAACCCAAAACAATAGTGAAACATAGTCATGATTTATGAATGTGGAACTATACCCAGTTGGGAAGGTGCAATGAGTATTAAAGATAATATAGACGAGAAAACAAGAATTACGCTTGAAACTGCAGTGCTTGAAGTCGGCATTTATGAATCCGAAGGGCGAAGACCGGAAAAAATAACTATCTGAAATTGCTTCATTTGTTTTTCTCAATACATAAATTAGATGTCTAACATGTGATTGCTTTGCCTGATGCCTCTTAGGAGACTAATAGGTGAAACAATATCATGTGATGTGAATTAACTTTGAATATATGTTTGCAGTGTCAATCATCTATTGTTTTGTATGTCCTATTTTAATGACCAACTGAAGAAATATCAATATGAATTATGAAGAGTGTTTTGGTCAATAAATTAATATGATGAGTTGACTGTTTATTCTTGAAACACTCGGGCGGCTAAATAGTGTCTATGAAGAAGAAAAAACATCAATACTTTTTCTGATATTGTACCTATTATTGTATTCAAGTATGATACACGATATTAGCTTGAGCATATCCTTGGGTGGATAGGATAACGATTCTAGAATATATTTGAGGAGGATTTAAGCTATCCTTAGTTTTTTATTCCTGTATATAAGGAGATTATCAGTTAACATATTATCATGGTTACAATTAATATGTGTTATGACTACCATTTACTGCCAAGTGCCACTCCGGCACTTACATTCTGACACCAACACCTATCCACATTCATCAACCATTTTGAGCATCTGTGATTTGAGCCATTGTGATTTCCATATTTCTTACAAACATGTACTAGCTGCTACTCAAATCATTACTGATGTGATATTCCCCATTCTGATCTTTCCACTCCACGTTTATGCATGTTTGGTGCTTATTAGTGCTGGTAAACATCTACTGTGGACATTTGTATGCTATGATATGCCAATGTCAGTATTTAGTTCATTATGTTAGTGGGGGGGGGGGGGGAGGGGGGGGGGGTAGGAATGTGTATGTGTGTTGTGAATGTGTTCCCACCTAGATGCATGTGTATGTGTTTGAATGAATAGAATGAATGTGTATGTGTTTGTGAATGTGAATGTGTTCCCACCTACAATCCACATGCATGTGTATGTGTTTGAATGAATATAATGAATGTGTATGTGTTTGTGAATGTGAATGTGTTCCCACATAGTTCCTCAGGAACACAACATAATGTGTTCATTATATTGCTGTTGTGGTGGGGGGGGGGGGGGGTAAATGACCCCCTCTAACCAGACTGGTTATTTATTTGACACTGATTGAATCGATTGGACTTGTTCAATCAAAATTCCTTGAGAAAAAAATATTCACCACCAGATCTTTTGGTTCATGAATCGTGATTGGATAAAACCCTGCATCAAATCAAGACTGATTGAATCAAAAGATTTAACGATTCTTAACGATTCAAGTACACTGGTAAGTTGTGCAAATACATGCAAATTGCAGTCCCAGTGGCTACATTTATTTATACTGAAATAGTATTGCTGTAACAATGTTTTGATGATCATATATATGTATGTTTCAATTTGTATTTATTTGACATACATTCACCACAAGTATTTAAATGTTGAATGAAACGTGAATCAATTAAAATATTTTTTTGTATTCTTTCAATCGGAAAGAAACAATTCTAAAAAAAATAGTTAATCCAACGGTGATTGGATCATTCAGATTCCAAAATGAATCATGATTGAATCGTTCCAAAAAAGTTGAATCAATAACCAGTCTGCCTGTAACTAGAAAAATAAAGGGCTAGAAAGATGCGAACAAAACGTTTGAAAGCTCTTAACAAGGCCATTCGACGTTACTTCAGGTATGCTTTGGCTCAGGTCAATAATGAGGTCACCAAAGGTCAAATTTTCCAAGTATAGGACTTTGCTACAGAAACTCCCAAAAATATCTTGGGAACTATGATAGCTAGGAACGAACGGAAAAGGCATCCGAAAGTTCATGAAAAATTAAATCGCCTGAGTGTTATAAAATTAACAAAAGCTCAGGTCAATAGTTAAGGCCCCAGAGGTCACCAAAGGTCATTTGGGCATTGTTTTTCCAAAACGCTTTCATAAATACCGTTGTATTGGTTCGTGTTTGTCTCGTCAAGGCGCTTCGAACCATAGTAATGGTGACCTAGTTAGATCAACTTCAAAATTTGACCTCAGGTCAAGGTCATTTGGTGACCAAGTCATGTTGCATATGGGGCGACGCGACTCGACGAGAAAACACAGTAGTGTCGTTTGCACGTCTCTATCTTTATTATATCAAGAGTTATTGGCAAAAAATGCTCGTGACCTGAGATGACCTCAGCTCACCTTGCAGATGTCACAGAGCAACAATTGCACCCGGGTCATCAATAATGAGCTAAAATAGTATGATTATTAAAGAATTGGCCTGATCTAATGCATTTTCTCTTAATAGGAAGCATTTGTATATTTTCCCATTTACTTATAATGGGAGGTCACGAAATTGACCTGACCTTAGGTCACCGATACAAAAATCCGAGATATACGAATTGTAGGTACGTATGGCCTTATGCAATCCTGAAAGTTTCAAATATCTCGGACAAGCACTGGCTTTGGCATGACCACAGACATTTCGGGAGATAAGATCACTTGACGTGTCCTGGTGGCCTGACCTGAGATGACCTGCAGTTAAAACTTTCACAAAACGTGGGTAATTGATGTCCAAATAGCTGTGCCAAATTTGGGGGCGCTGCGCAGCGCCGTTTTCTCGTTATGCCCGAAAAACTCAGGGGTGGGGGGTTCAAAATGACCCCCACACCACCAGGGCGAGGGTTTACATGCATACCTTTGGCCAATATTTAGGCGCATTTCAGACACTCTTGAGGCTTAAAAGTGGGCATTCCCATAAACAGAATAAAATTATCTTAACAGCTGTGCCAAAAACACATTCTATTTACCACCCGGTGACCGAAATTTTAAGGTCATAAGTTGGGTCAGTTTACGTGTTAGGTCAATGGTGAAGGGAAAGCTTCAAGCCCACGCTACGTCATGTCACGTGAAGCTACCAAATCCTCTCCGTTGGGGCCGATTCAAACCTTACAGGGAATGTTTCACCTTTCCGAAAGTTGTAAAATATACGCTGGTTGTAGTCGAAAATATGAAGCAGTGCTGCTGAAAACGATGGTGATAGTTTGCTCTCGAAAGACACTTAACTTTATACAAATTAAGTTTTTTAAATTTGGAATGATGACGTCATTATTGAGCGTCGCTGATTGGCTGAAAAAGTTGGGTTGGCTGAAAAAAGCCGCTGTCAGCCAATCAGCGGCGGCACTAGCCTAGACCCCGTTTTGCAAATTCTAAATTGAATTGCTTAAAAACGGCTAAGTTTTGGGGAAAATGACCTTAGTATTTTCAACATTTCAATAACGGCTAAAGATAATGGCTATCTCAGTGCAAAACCAATACAAAGGTGAAACATTCCCTTTATGGTATTTAGGCTAAGAATCTACATTATTTTCACAATATTTTTGTCATCGCTCAAAACGATGCGGGGCAGAATTTTTGGGACGACACAAATTGGCTACATCCTTGATACAGCCTTGACGGGCGCCACCCGATCGACAGGGGCGCCACCAATATTGGCGAAATTTTTGCAGGGGGTGGGGGGCTACGGACGGACGGAGGGGCGCCGTCACTGACTGGAGGGATGCCGTCGCTAGTCGGAGGAGCGCAGTGCCTCGCCGGAGGGGCGCCGTCGCTAGCCGGAGGGGCGCAGTGACTGGGCCAGAGGGGCGCCGTCACGGGCCGGAGAGGGGCAGTCACTAGTCGGAGGAGCGCCGTCACTCGCCGGAGGGGCGTGGTCACTGGCGGGAGCGGCGCAGTCACTGTCCGGAGGGGCGCCGTCAATGGCCGGAGGTGCGCGGTCACTGACCGGAGGAGCGCCGTCACTGGCCGGAGGGGCGCCGTCGCTGGCCGGAGGGGTGCTGTCACGTGCCGGAAAGGCGCCGTCTATGGCAGGGAGCCCCTCACTGGCCGGGGGCGCCGTCACTGGTCGCAAGAGCGCCGTCACTGGCCGGAGGGGCGCCGTCTTTGATCGGAGGGGCGCCAGCTTTGCATGGGCGCCTCGGGTCCAAAGGACCAGGCCGCCCTGAATGACCGTATACTCAGTACGCCACTGACATCTGACATAGAGCCCTGCGTCAGACCCGAATTTGGCTGATACATTGTGTCCATATAGGTGTAATCTTTGTATTTAACAGAACATCTTTGACAACCTGAAATGCATTCATGTCAAGGGTGAACAGCATGTTTACAACTGAGGATATGTTTTGGTTTGCGGGGTGCTGTGCATAGTGAGAAATATGTCCAGAACCGGAAAAATAGCAGTTCCGGCGATCGGGCTAATGAGTCTACCCGAGGCGGTAAGAGTGAAATAACCGCGCCAGGCGCATTCTTTCGCGGCTTTAGTGACCACATCCGACCTTGCAACAATCAACTGGGTCCTGTTCCTTCCACAGAGCTTTCTCAACAATTTTGTCCATGAAGTCACGATCAATGAGACATGCTCTTTCATAAGAACATTAAAATTCCACCAGCGAACTTTGACTTTTGGGATTCCTGACGCATTCCTGGTAAGCGCTAAGGTGATGGAACGGAGTTGGTTTCAGGCTGCAGCGTAGTGAAGATAAAACTTAATGTGTCAAATGATAATATCTGGAAGAAGGAAAAGTCATGAAGTAAGAGTTCTGGTGAGCCTCATTAAAATAGTTGAATGAAAATGAAGGAAGGGAAATAGAGTCGGCTTTCTGAATGCGTGAGTATGTCATTCGGTAACCAAAATTTTGGTATACCCCAAAAATGCCAATACCGAATCGGTTATTGGTTGGTCAGAGAACAAATTTTAGGTATGTTTCGGTCAAGCAAGTCAGCGATATGCATCAGACCGGCCACCTTTTTTGCAGGAACTTCGGCATGTTCTGCAGGTATCCAGCTGGGAAATAAGAATGTCAGGCAATTAATTTAGATGCTGATCATCAATACTATTAAGTATTATTGAGGTATTTCTTTCCCTAAAAAAATGCACCTGCATATGCAAAGTAACGCTTGCCAAACTCTTACACCAATATTGAAAGTCGGTCAAAAATCGGCCATTTTCGGGTTTGGAAAAATCGGGTTGGTTTTGGTCAGCATAGCCACAATGCAATTGGTATCAGTTTGGTCAAGTTTCAGGAATTTTCTGAAAATGGACATCACTAGTGCGTACCATAATGTTGATTATTGACTGGAAAATATGAACTTATGGGTCCACCCCCCCCCCCCCCCCCACTCCCCCCCCCCACTCCCCCCCCCCCATTCCCCCCCCCCCCCCCACACTAAAAATTTCGTGGCGACGCGCCTGGCTATAATAATTGTATTGCATTCCACTGCGTGCACCACCGACAGACTGCTTGGTGGTGCCGAGGAAATGGACAGAACATCTGCACTGCACTGTACATGTAACCTGACAACAAGTTTACTTTCAACATCGCTTACATAGCTGCACAAGATACCGCCGAATCTCGCTTCATTTGACTATTAGCTCGAGGCTGTCACTCCCGCCTTTTTAATCCACACATGCCACTCTCTCCCGTATCCGTAGATGCAAGGTGTCTGAAAATATTACATCACATTTTATCCCTCCAATCGTGCCGACATTAGCTCCCGAGGTCCCGTGGGACAACTAATCAGACGCTTTAGCCCGAGGCCGTTCCGCAATGCAAGCCCCCAAATTGAAATGGAAAGCTGGAAATCGTAGCCGTTGAAATTTTCCGCCTTGTTAACTGTTATGTAGACGCTACTAGAATATTCCAGCACCGTCGGACGCCAGTGGAATTGCTGAGGGCGACTCCTCGAGAGAGTGCGGAGCAGGCAGAGACTAGGCCTGACTACAGCGATACGCGAGGCTAGCTATCGCTAGTACCGCACATTTCTAGTTTATCTACGGATGTAAAAAGTTTATGATGGCGAAGTTTCAAAACAACCTAGTTGGTATTCAAGGCTGGCTTGGAGGGCATAGCTTGGTTTCGATCAAATTTATGTTCATTTCTTAACCACTGAGCTGGGCATACAGGAACCAAAATCTACTGAGATAGTCAGAAGAGCTTCGTTGATTGCTTTCAATGGCTGAGTTCAATGTGTGCGTGTGTGCGTGTGTGCGTGTGTGCGTGCGTGCGTGCGTGCGTGCGTGCGTGCGTGCGTGCGTGCGTGCGTGCGTGCGTGTGTGCATGCGCGCGCGTGTGCGCGTGTGCGCGTGTGCGCGTGTGCGCGTGTGCGCGTGTGCGTGTGCGTGTGCGTGTGCGTGTGCGTGTGCGTGTGCGTGTGCGTGTGCGTGTGCGTGCGTGCGTGCGTGCGTGCGTGCGTGCGTGCGTGCGTGCGTGCGTGCGTGTGTGTGTGTGTGTGTGTGTGTGTGTGTGTGTGTGTGTGTGTGTGTGTGTGTGTGTGTGTGTGTGTGTGTGTGTGTGTGTGTGTGGGTGGGTGGGTGGGTGGGTGGGTGGGTGTGTGTGTGTGTGTGTGTGTGTGTGTGTGTGTGTGTGTGTGTGTGTGTGTGTGTGTGTGTGTGTGTGTGTGTGTGTGTGTGTGTGTGTGTGTGTGTGTGTGTGTGTGTGTGTGTGTGTGTGTGTGTGTGTGTGTGTGTGTGTGTGTGTGTGTGTGTGTGTGTGTGTGTGTGTGTGTGTGTGTGTATGTGTGTGTGTGTGTGTGTGTGTGTGTGTGTGTGTGTGTGTGTGTGTGTGTGTGTGTGTGTGTGTGTGTGTGTGTGTGTGTGTGTGTGTGTGTGTGTGTGTGTGTGTGTGTGTGTGTGTGTGTGTGTGTGTGTGTGTGTGTGTGTGTGTGTGTGTGTGTGTGTGTGTGTGTGTGTGTGTGTGTGTGTGTGTGTGTGTGTGTGTGTGTGTGTGTGTGTGTGTGTGTGTGTGTGTGTGTGTGTGTGTGTGTGTGTGTGTGTGTGTGTGTGTGTGTGTGTGTGTGTGTGTGTGTGTGTGTGTGTGTGTGTGTGTGTGTGTGTGTGTGTGTGTGTGTGTGTGTGTGTGTGTGTGTGTGTGTGTGTGTGTGTGTGTGTGTGTGTGTGTGTGTGTGTGTGTGTGTGTGTGTGTGTGTGTGTGTGTGTGTGTGTGTGTGTGTGTGTGTGTGTGTGTGTGTGTGTGTGTGTGTGTGTGTGTGTGTGTGTGTGTGTGTGTGTGTGTGTGTGTGTGTGTGTGTGTGTGTGTGTGTGTGTGTGTGTGTGTGTGTGTGTGTGTGTGTGTGTGTGTGTGTGTGTGTGTGTGTGTGTGTGTGTGTGTGTGTGTGTGTGTGTGTGTGTGTGTGTGTGTGTGTGTGTGTGTGTGTGTGTGTGTGTGTGTGTGTGTGTGTGTGTGTGTGTGTGTGTGTGTGTGTGTGTGTGTGTGTGTGTGTGTGTGTGTGTGTGTGTGTGTGTGTGTGTGTGTGTGTGTGTGTGTGTGTGTGTGTGTGTGTGTGTGTGTGTGTGTGTGTGTGTGTGTGTGTGTGTGTGTGTGTGTGTGTGTGTGTGTGTGTGTGTGTGTGTGTGTGTGTGTGTGTGTGTGTGTGTGTGTGTGTGTGTGTGTGTGTGTGTGTGTGTGTGTGTGTGTGTGTGTGTGTGTGTGTGTGTGTGTGTGTGTGTGTGTGTGTGTGTGTGTGTGTGTGTGTGTGTGTGTGTGTGTGTGTGTGTGTGTGTGTGTGTGTGTGTGTGTGTGTGTGTGTGTGTGTGTGTGTGTGTGTGTGTGTGTGTGTGTGTGTGTGTGTGTGTGTGTGTGTGTGTGCAGCTGTATGATAGGGCTTACAATCAGTAATAGGGAGAAACCTATTGACGGTTAGTGGACGGCGTAAGTGAACGCCCGAGTGTAACCTGGGACGACTGTGTGTTTAGGGTATCAGCGGGGCCGGCAGAGGGAAGGATGACATGACGGGACGGTGGGGAGATGGCGAGAGGAGAGGAGGCAGTTCGTGGTGTGAAACCGACAGCGACGGACGGGGACGTAGAGAGTTGCGACGCACTCCGCGTTTTTGCAGAAAACGACGGGAGCACGAGGACGGGACGATGCCAGGTAGGTGCGGTGTTATGCCGGATGTGATTGCAGGCAGTGATGTCAGTCGGCCTTTATTGTCGACATTACAGAGCGTATGGGGTCGATGGAGCGAGAGTAACGAGCCGGCGTCCATGCGTGATTCATGGTGCCGAGTTTAGTATCCGAGCCGGCGTCCATGCCTGATTCATGGTGCCGAGATTAGTAACCAAGCCGGCGTCCATGCCTGATTCATGGTGCCGAGATTAGTAACCAAGCCGGCGTCCATGCCTGATTCATGGTGCCGAGATTAGTAACCGAGCCGGCGTCCATGCCTGATTCATGGTGCCGAGATTAGTAACCGAGCCGGCGTCCATGCCTGATTCATGGTGCCGAGATTCGTCAATATGTTCATCATCGTGTATACCTATACAGATACCTATACAGATACAGATACAGACACAGATACAGATACAGATACAGATACAGATACAGATACAGATATAGATACAGATACAGATACAGATACAGATACATATACATATACAGATACAGATACAGATACAGATACATATACAGATACAGATACAGATACAGATATAGATACAGATACAGATACAGATACAGATACAGATACAGATACAGATACAGATACAGATACAGATACAGATACAGATACAGATACAGATACAGATACAGATACAGATACAGATACAGATATACGTATTAGGACCCTCCATAGTATGGATTGTATGGTATCCACGTCATTACACAAATGAAGCACACCAAGATAAAAATACAAAATACAGCATCAGACGATGATACAAATACAGATTATAAAACACAGCGACAAAAGAGTGGCAACACAGACCGACCCCAGCTGCTGGCACCGATCGCAACCATATCCCGGTATACAGATGCAGCATGCAGAAGGGCTATCGCCTAGCCTCTGGTGTTAGGGCGTTCCAGGCACTCGCGGCTCGGTACATGAAGCTGCGCTTTGCGAATTCCGTCCGCACGTGGGGCAGCTCGAGCTGGCCGCCTTCACTGGCGCGCGTGTGGCGGGCGGACACGTCGGCACCCCTTACCACCCGACGGCGCAGCGGTTCTGATGCGCTGGGGGCAGTGATGAGGTGGCGCACAGCGGCAATGTCACGTTCGGTGATCCTGTCATCAACATTAGGCCATCCGAGCTCCCGTAATGACGGGGTGACATGATCGCGCCGGCCGAGGCCAGTCACAATGCAAACACCGAAGTTGATCGCCTTTTGCACGCGCTGCCTCTGTGCTGTGATACAGTTTCCCCACACCGTTATGCAATAACGTATGTGAGGGAAGACGAGAGCCTCGACCAGCAGACGTCTGACGCTGTCTGATTTAATAGAGTATACTCATTGGTCGCGAACCTGGACACATGTTATTTTATGCATGGTAGATAGCTGGAAGTAGAGCCCTTCATGGGACACATTTTCAGCCCCATCCCGTTCCAGCCCATTCAGCCAGACCCAAACCCGTTCCAATCCGAATTCATAATTGATGGGGCTCCTATTCCCACCCGTTTCAGCATATTTCACTTTTTGTGATGCTAAAAAATTATATGGTCTGTCTCAAACCCGTTCCAACCCGTTACATTTCCAAAAAAATGCCCCATTCCCACCCATTTCCATCCCGTTCCCATTCCCATATGGGATTCCCATTCCATGAAGGGCTCTAGCTGGAAGACAATATTCCTGTACTTGATAAGGTTTGCCCACGAGGGAGAAATGACAGCCGTGGTGACGTCACAGTATTTGGCAGTAATATGGTAGCAAATAAACAAGGCGTTTATAACGCAGGCGATTCATTGTATGTTAATACGTTGCCATACTAGTTAATATGGATAGTTTGGTTAAAAGTAGACGTAATGCACTACGGGTACATTCATAGAATACTGGGCGGTGGATTGAGACTAGCACAGTCGGGACAAGTAATTACATTTTACATAAATCGTTTGAGTCGAAAGTCGTTAGCGTCGTTGCCTAGCATAGGCATTGGACAGGGGGGCCTGGGGTCATGGCCCCCACTTTTGGGTCATTTAAAAATAAAAATAAATCTTAGATTTTGCTCAACCCGCGCCGTGCAGGTGCTCGGCGCCACCTTCGCCATGCCGGGAGTGGGGGGGGGGGGGGTGTTTAGACGCCCCCTCCAACTCGGCTCCTGAGAAAGGTAGACAGAACCGAAAACAAAAGTTAGAAGACTCGTCAAAAATCATTTAGAAACTATTTCGGTAATATTTTTACTCAGGTCAATATTCAGATCACCAGAGGTCATCAAAGGTAAGATTTTCCAGTTTAAGAACTTCGCTTCGAACACCCCCAAATATCATGGGAAATATGATAGCTAGGAACAAACGAAAAAAACAATCAAAAGTTCTTGAACAATGCAATCGCTAAGTTGTCCTTTTATTTTAGCTCAGATCAATTGTTTGGGCTCCAGAGGTCATCAAAGGTCTTTTTGACCTTTTATTTCCTAATTATTGGTTTTTATTGTTTTTTTAAAATTATTGTTAATTATTGGTTTTATTGGTTATTGTTTGGCAAAACAGTTTTTCGCAAATAACCTTTTACCTTATACAGATTAGGCAATAGTTTTGATACCATCGTGTTTGTCTAGTCAAAGCGCTTCGAATCATATTCCTGTTGACCAGATCTGGTCAACTTTTTTTAAAAAAACATTTACCTCAGGGCAAGGTCAAGTGGTGACCTTCGCCATGTACACGGTTAAAACAAATTGCAACCGCAACCACCCGTAACCGTGGGGGTCGAATCCATAACCGCCCGTAACCGTGGGGCTCAAATCCGTAACCGGCCGTAACCGTAAGGCTCAAATCCGTAACCGCTTGTAGCCGCAGCAAACTAATTTTGTAACCGCCTGTAACCGCATGTACCAATAATGTTTTTTTTTTACTTTTCAAAACGTAACAAACGTACCTGTTGAGTGCTCAAAAACCGTGTCATTTTCAGCATAACAAGTCGTAGCTGGAAAAGGGTAATTAGTGAAATAGGTAAAATGCATGGAGACTGAAGAGCTTCAGGAACGCAAAAACTCAAATAGGTACTCACAAAAATTGTGTTATTAATCTTGGTAACATAACCTTCGTGTAGCTTCCATGCTGTTGGCCGCGTAGTTTCTGTGTTGATGCCTGTTCGATTGAACGGAAATTATATATGTAATGTGAAGCAGGATTCTGTTTTCTGTAAGGTCTACACAATGTCGCCTTTATTGTTTATATTTTAACGTCAAATTCAGCCGCGGAATAAAATCACCGCAACCGTAACCTCGTGCAACCGTAACCGCCCGTAACCGTAACCTCGTGCAATTGACCCGGTCATCGATATACAAAATCAGATTAACTGTGCTGTGCTGTGCCGAGACAAACAAATTGTAGGTACCTATGACCTTATACAATCCTGTAACTTTGAAACCAATCGGCCTGAAACTATGGCTGTAGTACGACGGCAAGCTTTTTTTTGGGGGGGGGGGGGGGTCACGTGACCTGGCCTGATGACCTGACCTGAGATGACTCGAGGTCAATAATTTCACACTATGTGGGTAATTGATGCCCGAACAGCTGTGCCAAAAACAGCGGCGCGCTATCTTCGAAAAACCTTAGGGAGGGGGGGGGGGGGGGGGGGGGGGGGCGTCTAAACGGGGGGGGGGGGGGGGGGGGGGGGGGGGGGGGGGGGGGGGGGGGGGGGGGGGGGGGGGGGGGGGGGGGGGGGGGCGTCTAAACGCCCCCCCCCTTCCCCCCGGCACGGCGAAGGTTAATGACTACATTTTTATATAGCAAAAGATTCTCCAAGATGAGAGGAGCTCAAATATGCAAAGACATATTGCATAGGGTGTTGGGTTTCTCTCAAGACGAGATACAAGTATCACTAGCCTCCTCAGTTTTCATGACGTTCATACGTCCCTGTTGCCTAGCAACCGCGGTGTTTACCAAACAGCCGTTGGCTCTCAGGGTTTCATTGTGCTTTGTGTGATATAAGCAGTGACTTATGTTAAATGGCGGAAATATTATGCTTTATTATTATGCTTTATGTTTATTTTCATATATTTATAGATATTACTACTTTACTATATTTAAAACTGGCATTAATAGTATTTTGTTTTAATACCAGTAAGGCGCCGTAGTCGGCGATGAACGAGCGAGCGCCAACGAAATGTATGGTGAATTCCAACTGGATGGGGCAAGTAGTTTCTGAGATACAAAAAAAAGTGAGCACGGGCGGACGTGCAGAGGCCCATGACTTGTGGGAAGACGGCGGCGGAGGGGTCCCTAACCACACACCAAATTTGAACACAATCGGCTCAGCCGTTCCTGAGATATAGAATAGGGGTGTGCACGTGCGCACGTGCAGAGGCACCCCATCTCTGACATGTGGGAAAGTGGCGGCTGAGAGGTCCCTAACCACACACCGAATTTGAACACAATCGGCTCAGCCGTTGCGGAGTTATTGCGAGGAAACACCTTCCAACACCCCTCACGCGGCCCGCGCCACGCGCAGTGTTAGTCACCCACGTGAGTCGGCACTGGTCTCAAACAGGGTAGGTTAGATGGGGCTACTCAGCAAAGAAATCCGCTTGTCAATCGGACGGGCGGTTGCAGAGATATTAGCTTCTCAAAAGTGTCGCCACGGGCCGGGTCGGGCCGGGCCGGGTCAGGCCGCTGATATTCAGATTTGTCCCATATACCACGGAAGGACGAGCGAGCGCGAAGCGCTCGCTCGTAATCAGTTAGAAATAACAATATTGGAAGACCGTAATGAAAGCAAGTGCACTTTAAGTGAAAGTTTAAGCGAAGACGACACGGAAGGCGAATCCGGTTTATCAGATGAGGTTGGAGGATAGGATCCAACAAAGGGTGAGTGGGTAATCGCAAGTCAAACAAAAAAGCAGGCCCATTTAGACATTTTATAGCATCAATCCTTCTGAAATGATTTACATCCGGGAACAAGGGAAGGTTGGATTACGTCATTATGACGTCATCCTCAAGGCGGCCCGAGATTCATGAACGGAGGCTGGCTGGAAGGCATGACCAGACGAAAAATGTAGGGTCATCCATACAATTCTTCACACTTGGATGGGCAAATTACATGAAGCGCAGCCACCGTTTCAGTGTCGTATTGTGGAGACAATGCAATCATGGAAGTTGACAAATGGTGAAAGTAACGTCCAGTAATTCATCGAGGACCTCTTAGCACTGATTGAAGCAAACATCAAAGTTGAGTCAGTCACAGTCCGCTGAAACATATTTCAATCTTAGACGAATTATGCTGATTGATAGTGGAAGTGATTCCAAATGATTCAGCATAGGGTCTCAATCAACTGAGGGAAAATGCAAAATATTTGTGTCATCCTTCATCAATCTGTTTGTATTATGCAATATGCATGTCAGTATGCGTGCTGCAAAATGTTCAATATACATCAATTGCTTTGGTTACGACAAGCGGCATGACTGTCGAACCTAGATTTAAGCGGCGGTGAATTTCGGCATTTTTCCGCGCACCGCTGGCCGCGGGGTATGTTCGGAATCAACCACACCAACCGCTCATGGTACCAAATCGACCACTAACATGCAGCACCAGCGAACCACACAACATGAAACAACGGTCACTCCCTGCAGCGAACCACTCCAAATTACCTCTGGGGAAACAACCCGAATGACGCGATACAAACTTTGCAGTGAAACAAATTCAAAGCGATCCATTTGTTTCTTGGACGTCACGCCACCCTAAAGGAGCGCGTATTGGCGGCCGCACGACAAATAGGCGAACTTTGCCGCCGCGGTGTTTCGGTCACCACTGTGGGTGATATATTCCCGCTAGGCACGCTAGTCCGCCCTCCCGCTGTGGTGGCGGATCGAACGCGTGCTCGCGACCGAACATGGCCTCAGGCGACCATCGCCGGCGGCGGCGACGTGCTGCAACGCGAGCGTCATGTCCGATTTCAGACAACGAGCGGTCGACGTGCGCGAAGAAATTCTAACGAGCGTCAGAGAGCGACGCTGAATTCTTGTCCGCTCGTGGTGGTAAGTTACGGCGTTCTTGCACGGATAACAAGACTGACATGCGGATGTAAACGATGTCTATGGGTCAGTTATGCTCATGCATACATGCACATACGCCCATGCGATTCCAAAAGTACACGGGTGACGGCACATGGAAAACGGCACGGAGCGGTGACACGAACCCTGGTGGCGTTGCACAGTCACATGCTGGTCATCAGGAATGTCACGAATGTCGCCACGAGCGTCACGACCGTCACGAGTGTCACAGACACACATCCCATGAAGTGTCACACCCGTGTTTTAATGTCATGTTGAGTGTTTAACTATGTCATGAGTGTATGAGTAATGAGAATGTCATGAGTGGTTGACGTGTGATGAGTATGTCATGAGATGAGTATGTCACGATATGAGTAATGAGTATGTCATGCGTGGTTGACATCGTTCATGACGTCGCTATGCATGTTCAATAAGTCGTTATGAGTGGTGCCCATACCCCGGGTTGGGGTCGCGGTGATACATTCAATTCAATTAAATTCAACGAGCGTCACACTCGCTGCCCAGGGGATCACGTTGCGAGCGGATGCCACACATGTGCGGCCGGTGTCACGAAATGCTACACCTGCCGTCCCCCTGCCGTCACAGCCGTCACAGCCGTCACAGCCGTATGTCCATGCTGCAGAGTCACGCAAATTAACACGAAAATAGCACGGCCGTTGGTGTGTTTTGTTTCTAATTCACCGCTTACTGCTGTCGCTCCATTCTGGGTAATTAAAGGAACGAAGACGTTCATACACCCTTAGCCAGTAATGAACCAGGAGCTTACAGCTTAACAGCTAAGGTCTGAGAACTGACTACAGCAGCACTCATTTAGTTGGCTATGAACACGATGAAAACTTAACTCGGTCTGGAAGACTGCGAATCTGAACAAGCGGAGCCTGCGTAGTTGTTAACTTGCAGCAGCTGAAATAGGTCTGAATATCTTGCGGAACAAGCTGTCAGGCTGGTCGTCAGTGGAAAACAAGACATGTCCTCTGTGAGCTAGGTGATCAGTGATCACCAAATGGTGTTTTTGTACGAAGCGGAAGCTCCCACATCCCCTCACTAGAGCCCTTAACGGGACACATCTTCAGCCCCCCCGTTCCAGCCCATTCAGCCAGATCCAAACCCGTCCCAACCCCAATTCATAACTGATGGGGCTCCCGTTCCCAACATTTCAAAGTTTAAGCATATTTCACCCTTTTGTGGTGCTAAATATAAGAATGCATTTATGCCATGCTTTCAAACTCCAACACTCAATGTCAGTGGTGTAAGATTTACTTGTGAGTTGTGGTGATATTTGAAATAATTAAACATGTCCTTGTTTCACATGAAACGTTCAATCCTACCATGACTTTCACCACAAGAAAAAGCCAGAACACAAATGAAGATGAAATCAACTGTAGATTTGGTATGGTTTGATTGTTACAGTCATACATAACGCATTGTATCAAGACGTAGCGATTGGTCCAGCAAATCGCTTGGACACCTAGGGATACTGCATCTGGTTCCCAGCTCACATTTCTGGAACCTTGGCATGTCTTTGTCTTATTTTATGGCATAAATTTATGCTAAAAATGCGTTGCGTGATAGTTGCTGTACATCAGAGTGTTTTAATTCTTCTTCTTTTCTTTTTTTTTGGGGGGGGGGGGTTCGCGACAAAATTATATACTCTCCCGTAACCCGTTCCAAGCCGTTCATTTTCCAAAAATGTGCCCCATTCCCAGCCATTCCCGCCCATTCCCATTCCCATATGGGATTCCGGCTCCATGAAGGGCTCTACTCCTCACATTTCCCATGTCCCATCATCTCAAAACTCCACACAGCCTTTGGGTCTGCTTCCGTCAGATCCCATAGTTCCCCCATAGATCACACACCCTCCCAAATTTGCCAGAACCCCTTCATGGTTGAGCTTCCCACCTCCAGCTATCACCGCTTCCACTGCTTCCTAAGACTCCCGAAGTTCCCACAACTACTCAGACCTATTACAGCTTTCACAGCTTCGGGCCTGCTTCCTTCAGCCCCCACATCTCACAATTCTCCAGAGTTCCTACATCATCACGCTTAGTTCCCACATTCAACTCCCACAGCCTCCACAGCTCCCACAGCCTCCACAGCTTCCGTTAGCCCCCACAGCTCCCACAGCTCCCACATCTCCGCCAGCCCCACAGCTCCCACAGCTCACACAGCCCCCACAGCTCCCACAGCTCCCACAGCCCCCACAGCTCCCACAGCTCCCACAGCTCCCACAGCTCCCACAGCTCTCACAGCTCCCACAGCTACCACAGCTCCCACAGCCCCCACAGCTCCCACAGCTCCCACAGCCTCCACAGCTTCCGTTAGCCCCCACAGCTCCCACAGCTCCCACATCTCCGCCAGCCCCACAGCTCCCACAGCTCACACAGCCCCCACAGCTCCCACAGCTCCCACAGCTCCCACAGCTCTCACAGCTCCCACAGCTACCACAGCTCCCACAGCTCCGCCAGCCCCCACAGCTCCCACAGCCCCCACAGCCCCGCCAGCCCCCCACAGCTCCCACAGCCCCCACAGCTCCCACAGCCCCCACAGCTCCCACAGCCCCCACAGCTCCCACAGCTCCCACAGCTCCCACAGCTCCCACAGCTCCGCCAGCCCCCACAGCTCCCACAGCTCCCACAGCCCCCACAGCTCCCACAGCTCCCACAGCTCCCATAGCTCCCACAGCTCCGCCAGCCCCACAGCTCCCACAGCTCCCACAGCTCCGCCAGCCCCCACAGCTCCCACAGCTCCCACAGATCCCACAGCCCCCACAGCCCCCACAGCCCCCACAGCTCCGCCAGCCCCCACAGCTCCCACATCTCCCACAGCTCCCACAACCCACACAGCGCCCACAGCCCCCACAGCTCCCACAGCCTCACAGCTCCCACAGCCCCCACAGCTCCCACAGCCCCCACAGCTTGCACATCTCTGCAGCTCCCACAGCTCCCACAGCTCCCACAGCTCCGCCAGCCCCCACAGCTCACACAGCCCCCACAGCTGCCACAGCTGCCACAGCTCCCACAGCTCCCACAGCTGCCACAGCTCCGCAAGCCCCCACAGCTCCCACAGCTCCCACAGCTCCCACAGCTCCCACAGCTCCCACAGCCCCACAGCTCCGCCAGCCCCCACAGCTCCCACAGCTGCCACAGCTCCGCCAGCCCCCATAACTCCCACATCTCCCACAGTCCCCACAGCTCCCACAGCTCCCACAGCTCCCACAGCCCCCACAGCTCCCACAGCCCCCACAGCTCCGCCAGCCCCACAGCTCCCACAGCTCACACAGCCCCCACAGCTCCCACAGCTCCCACAGCCCCCACAGCTCCCACAGCTCCCACAGCCCCCACAGCTCCCACAGCCCCCACAGCTCCGCCAGCCCCCACAACTCCCACAGCTCACACAGCCCCCACAGCTCCCACAGCCCCCACAGCTCCGCCAGCCCCCACAGCTCACACAGCCCCCACATCTCTCACAGCTGCTACAGCCCCCACAGCTGCCACAGCTCCCACAGCTCCCACATCTTCCACAGCTCCGCTCTTCTCAGATCCCGCCGAGACCGCGCGGGCGCCGGCCGGGCGGGCCCAGCTCCCGACCGACCGGCCCCGACACAGACCTGGCATTGGGTCGACATCTGCGGCGGCCCCGTCACAAAGGCCGGCGCGCCGCTTTGCTCGGGTGCTTCTCATCGATGACAGCCGGAGCCAGTGATATTGTCTGCCAGGCGACGTGTGTCGCCCCGGGCCAGCCGGCCGCCGCACCAATAAAGCACGGCCAGCTGCCGGCACGGGCCGGTGTCGCGAGCTGGGCCAGGGTGAGCTAAGCTGAGCTGAGCTAAGCTGAGCTGAGCTGAGCTGAGCTGAGCTAAGCTGAGCTGAGCTGATCTGAGCTGAGCTGAGCTGAGCTGAGCTGAGCTGAGCTGAGCTGAGCTGAGCTGAGCTGAGCAGAGCTGAGCTGAGCTGAGATCAGATGAGGTGAGGTGAGGTGAGGTGAGGTGAGGTGAGGTGAGGTGAGGTGAGGTGAGGTGAGGTGAGGTGAGGCGAGGCGAGGTGAGGTGAGGTGAGGTGAGGTGAGGTGAGGTGAGGTGAGGTGAGGTGAGGTGAGGTGAGGTGAGGTGAGGTTTGTTTGTTTGTGAGATTTTATTCATAATACACATAATAATGCAGATATTACAATCAAGCAATTGGTGCAAAAGTGCCAAAGCACTTAAGTCATGGCACCGCTTGCAAACTCTACGTGTTGTATTATTTCGTTCGGACGCCCACCAAAGCGCCAGGTCTCGCGCGCCCTAGTTAAGTTTTAGGGCACCCCGCTCACCGCCGCCGCAGCGCGACCCACGTCAGTGATGAAATCGATCGGAGTGGATCAAAAAAACTTTGGAAGCACCCGCTCACGCCGCCACCACCGCCGCCACCGCCGCCGCCACCGCCGCCTCCCCCGCCCACCCCGAGACCGGAACCGTAAATAAGTGTGTCCAGCTGGCTTGATGGAGAAAGTATAGAGAAATCCATCTGCAATAGTCCCGAAATATTCCGAAAGAGTTGGTGTCTGAGTTCATGGTAATTTGGACAGTCAAGTACGAAATGTTTTGTGGTTTCTTGGTTGTAACCACATCTGCATGCTGTGGAATCGTTTATTTTAATTTTAAAGAGGCGACTGTTCAAGTCTGAGATTCCCAGCCTCAGTTTAGTGTGGAGAATGTTGCCGAGTTTTGAGCCTTCATGATAGTACTTTGGTGGGTGAGGAGGGCCTAGGTGAGGTGAGGTGAGGTGAGGTGAAGTGAGGTGAGGTGAAGTGAGGTGAGGTGAGGTGAGGTGAGGTGAGGTGAGGTGAGGTGAGGTGAGGTGAGGTGAGGTGAGGTGAGGCGAGATGAGGTGAGGTGAGGTGAGGTGAGGTGAGGTGAGGTGAGGTGAGGTGAGGTGAGGTGAGGTGAGGTGAGGTGAGGTGAGGTGAGGTGAGGTGAGGCGAGGTGAGGCGAGGTGAGGTGAGGTGAGGTGAGGTGAGGTGAGGTGAGGTGAGGTGAGGTGAGGTGAGGTGAGGTGAGCGGGGCTGGATTGACCTTGGCTGGGCGGAGCTGAGCTGAGTGGAACTTCACCTAAATTGATATGGGCTGCATCTTTAATTGAAGTTCGCGGAGGTAACAACTTCAATCATTACGGAACGAAGCGCTCATTGACCCGGCCGGGCGGCCGCCGGGCGTTCCGCGGCCTATTGGGAATTTGGCTGAAAATATCACTACATTGCTTCTGACAGTGATTTTAAACATATCATAGTTGATCTTCACGCACATTCGGATACATCACTGGCGGATCTAGGGTCCGAGAATGGGGGGTAAAATTTCGCTCCCAGCGAAAAGTTGTTGACCGGGGGGCAGGGTGGAGTCGGGTCGTCAGCGCGCAAAAATCGTTGAGCGGTTGGTGGGGGGGGGGGGGATCGGTCTCAAAGCGCAAGTCATTGACCGGGGGGGGGGGGATTTTTCCTTCCTAATTATCACTTCTTACAGTCAATGCAGGAACACGTGGGGCGGGGGTTTCCTTGTATTGAATGCCCGCCATGCTCCTGTGTGTGTGTGTGTGTGTGTGTGTGTGTGTGTGTGTGTGTGTGTGTGTGTGTGTGTGTGTGTGTGTGTGTGTGTGTGTGTGTGTGTGTGTGTGTGTGTGTGTGTGTGTGTGTGTGTGTGTGTGTGTGTGTGTGTGTGTGTGTGTGTGTGTGTGTGTGTGTGTGTGTGTGTGTGTGTGTGTGTGTGTGTGTGTGTGTGTGTGTGTGTGTGTGTGTGTGTGTGTGTGTGTGTGTGTGTGTGTGTGTGTGTGTTGTGTGTGTGTGTGTGTGTGTGTGTGTGTGTGTGTGTGTGTGTGTGTGTGTGTGTGTGTGTGTGTGTGTGTGTGTGTGTGTGTGTGTGTGTGTGTGTGTGTGTGTGTGTGTGTGTGTGTGTGTGTGTGTGTGTGTGTGTCTGTGTCTGTGTCTGTGTCTGTGTCTGTGTCTGTGTCTGTGTCTGTGTCTGTGTCTGTGTCTGTGTCTGTGTCTGTGTCTGTGTCTGTGTCTGTGTCTGTGTCTGTGTCTGTGTCTGTGTCTGTGTCTGTGTCTGTGTCTGTGTCTGTGTCTGTGTCTGTGTCTGTGTCTGTGTCTGTGTCTGTGTCTGTGTCTGTGTCTGTGTCTGTGTCTGTGTCTGTTGTGTCTGTGTCTGTGTCTGTGTCTGTGTCTGTGTCTGTGTCTGTGTCTGTGTCTGTGTCTGTGTCTGTGTCTGTGTCTGTGTCTGTGTCTGTGTCTGTGTCTGTGTCTGTGTCTGTGTCTGTGTCTGTGTCTGTGTCTGTGTCTGTGTCTGTGTCTGTGTCTGTGTCTGTGTCTGTGTCTGTGTCTGTGTCTGTGTCTGTGTCTGTGTCTGTGTCTGTGTCTGTGTCTGTGTCTGTGTCTGTGTCTGTGTCTGTGTCTGTGTCTGTGTCTGTGTCTGTGTCTGTGTCTGTGTCTGTGTCTGTGTCTGTGTCTGTGTCTGTGTCTGTGTCTGTGTCTGTGTCTGTGTCTGTGTCTGTGTCTGTGTCTGTGTCTGTGTCTGTGTCTGTGTCTGTGTCTGTGTCTGTGTCTGTGTCTGTGTCTGTGTCTGTGTCTGTGTCTGTGTCTGTGTCTGTGTCTGTGTCTGTGTCTGTGTCTGTGTCTGTGTCTGTGTCTGTGTCTGTGTCTGTGTCTGTGTCTGTGTCTGTGTCTGTGTCTGTGTCTGTGTCTGTGTCTGTGTCTGTGTCTGTGTCTGTGTCTGTGTCTGTGTCTGTGTCTGTGTCTGTGTTGTGTCTGTGTCTGTGTCTGTGTCTGTGTCTGTGTCTGTGTCTGTGTCTGTGTCTGTGTCTGTGTCTGTGTCTGTGTCTGTGTCTGTGTCTGTGTCTGTGTCTGTGTCTGTGTCTGTGTCTGTGTCTGTGTCTGTGTCTGTGTCTGTGTCTGTGTCTGTGTCTGTGTCTGTGTCTGTGTCTGTGTCTGTGTCTGTGTCTGTGTCTGTGTCTGTGTCTGTGTCTGTGTCTGTGTCTGTGTCTGTGTCTGTGTCTGTGTCTGTGTCTGTGTCTGTGTCTGTGTCTGTGTCTGTGTCTGTGTCTGTGTCTGTGTCTGTGTCTGTGTCTGTGTCTGTGTCTGTGTCTGTGTCTGTGTCTGTGTCTGTGTCTGTGTCTGTGTCTGTGTCTGTGTCTGTGTCTGTGTCTGTGTCTGTGTCTGTGTCTGTGTCTGTGTCTGTGTCTGTGTCTGTGTCTGTGTCTGTGTCTGTGTCTGTGTCTGTGTCTGTGTCTGTGTCTGTGTCTGTGTCTGTGTCTGTGTCTGTGTCTGTGTCTGTGTCTGTGTCTGTGTCTGTGTCTGTGTCTGTGTCTGTGTCTGTGTCTGTGTCTGTGTCTGTGTCTGTGTCTGTGTCTGTGTCTGTGTCTGTGTCTGTGTCTGTGTCTGTGTCTGTGTCTGTGTCTGTGTCTGTGTCTGTGTCTGTGTCTGTGTCTGTGTCTGTGTCTGTGTCTGTGTCTGTGTCTGTGTCTGTGTCTGTGTCTGTGTCTGTGTCTGTGTCTGTGTCTGTGTCTGTGTCTGTGTCTGTGTCTGTGTCTGTGTCTGTGTCTGTGTCTGTGTCTGTGTCTGTGTCTGTGTCTGTGTCTGTGTCTGTGTCTGTGTCTGTGTCTGTGTCTGGTGTCTGTGTCTGTGTCTGTGTGTGTGTGTGTGTGTGTGTGTGTGTGTGTGTGTGTGTGTGTGTGTGTGTGTGTGTGTGGGTGTGGGTGTGGGTGTGTGTGTGGTGTGTGTGTGTGTGTGTGTGTGTGTGTGTGTGTGTGTGTGTGTGTGTGTGTGTGTGTGTGTGTGTGTGTGTGTGTGTGTGTGTGTGTGTGTGTGTGTGTGTGTGTGTGTGTGTGTGTGTGTGTGTGTGTGTGTGTGTGTGTGTGTGTGTGTGTGTGTGTGTGTGTGTGTGTGTGTGTGTGTGTGTGTGGGTGTGGTGTGGGTGTGTGGGTGTGGGTGTGGGTGTGGGTGTGGGTGTGGGTGTGGGTGTGGGTGTGGGTGTGGGTGTGGGTGTGGGTGTGGTGTGGGTGTGGGTGTGTGTGTGTGTGTGTGTGTGTGTGTGTGTGTGTGTGTGTGTGTGTGTGTGTGTGTGTGTGTGTGTGTGTGTGTGTGTGTGTGTGTGTGTGTGTGTGTGTGTGGTGTGTGTGTGTGTGTGTGTGTGTGTGTGTGGTGTGGGTGTGGGTGTGGGTGTGGGTGTGGGGTGTGGGTGTGGGTGTGGGTGTGGGTGTGGGTGTGGGTGTGGGTGTGGGTGTGGGTGTGGGTGTGGGTGTGGGTGTGGTGTGGGTGTGGGTGTGGGTGTGGGTGTGGGTGTGGGTGTGGTGTGGGTGTGGGTGTGGTGTGGGTGTGGGTGTGGGTGTGGGTGTGGGTGTGGGTGTGGGTGTGGGTGTGGGTGTGGGTGTGGGTGTGGGTGTGGGTGTGGGTGTGGGTGTGGGTGTGGGTGTGGGTGTGGGTGTGGTGTGGGTGTGGGTGTGGGTGTGGGTGTGGGTGTGGGTGTGGGTGTGGGTGTGGGTGTGGGTGTGGGTGTGGGTGTGGGTGTGGGTGTGGGTGTGGGTGTGGGTGTGGGTGTGGGTGTGGGTGTGGGTGTGGGTGTGGGTGTGGGTGTGGGTGTGGGTGTGGGTGTGGGTGTGGGTGTGGGTGTGGGTGTGGGTGTGGGTGTGGGTGTGGGTGTGGGGTGTGGGTGTGGGTGTGGGTGTGGGTGTGGGTGTGGGTGTGGGTGTGGGTGTGGGTGTGGGTGTGGTGTGGGTGTGGGTGTGGGTGTGGGTGTGGGTGTGGGTGTGGGTGTGGGTGTGGGTGTGGGTGTGGGTGTGGGTGTGGGTGTGGGTGTGGGTGTGGGTGTGGGTGTGGGTGTGGGTGTGGGTGTGGGTGTGGGTGTGGGTGTGGGTGTGGGTGGGGTGTGGTGTGGGTGTGGGTGTGGGTGTGGGTGTGGGTGTGGGTGTGGTGTGGGTGTGGGTGTGGGTGTGGGTGTGGGTGTGGGTGTGGGTGTGGGTGTGGGTGTGGGTGTGGCGTGCGTGCGTGCGTGCGTGCGTGCGTGCGTGCGTGCGTGCGTGCGTGCGTGCGTGCGTGCGTGCGTGCGTGCGTGCGTGCGTGCGTGCGTGCGTGCGTACGTGCGTGCGTGCGTGCGTGCGTGCGTGCGTGCGTGCGTGCGTGCGTGCGTGCGTGCGTGCGTGCGTGCGTGCGTGCGTGCGGGCGTGCGGGCGTGCGGGCGTGCGGGCGTGCGGGCGTGCGGGCGGGTGGGCGGGCGGGCGGGCGGGCGGGCGTGCGGGCGTGCGGGCGTGCGGGCGTGCGGGCGTGCGGGCGTGAGTGCGTGTGTGCGTGTGGGTGTGTGTGTGTGTGTGTGTGTGTGTGTGTGTGTGTGTGTGTGTGTGTGTGTGGGGAGGGCATTAACAACCAGACAAATCCAATTTAACCTCTTCTGTCGCTTTCAAACATTTTTTTTTTGTAGCTGAGTTCATGCTGAGTCTGATCTTGACTAGTTGGAAATGCTAAAAATTGTGAGACCTCTACTCATAGCACCCATAAAATGCACCGGGATAAGTTCCTAAGCATGGTGCAAAATGGGTGTCAGATTTAAAATTGGTACCTGAAATTACTTGAGCCTGGATATGACCTGAGGCCAAAGTAGCCATCCCAAGCTATAGTAATTTAAAATGACCTTGACAATGCAAAATATTAACTTTACCTACACATTCACAAAGTGTGAATTGTATTTGGCTACATGTTTACAGGGAAAAAGAAAACAACGATGCCCAAGTCCCAGTAAAAATTCCTCAAATACTGTCGAAATGCGTCCCACGCACGCGGCGCCCCTCCGGCGAGTGACGGCGCCCCTCCGGCGAGTAACGGCGCCCCTCCGGCGAGTGACGGCGCCCCCCAGCGAGTGACGGCGCCCCTCCGGCGAGTGACGGCGCCCCTCCAGCGAGTGACGGCGCCCCTCCGGCGAGTGACGGCGCCCCTCCGGCGAGTGACGGCGCCCCTCCGGAGAGTGACGGCGCCCCTCCGGCGAGTGACGGCGCCCCTCCGGCGAGTGACGGCGCCCCTGCGGCGAGTGACGGCGCCCCTCCGGCCAGTGACGGCGCCCCTCCGGCGAGTGACGGCGCCCCTCCAGCGAGTGACGGCGCCCCTCCGGCGAGTGACGGCGCCCCTCCAGCGAGTGACGGCGCCCCT
>JAXIVJ010016706.1:12500-28141 GCA_036785665.1 Chirona hameri | reverse complement strand
ACCGTCTCGGATTCGTCACATTGTGTGTCTGTCTGTAGTCGGCGGCGTAGACATTTACGGCAGGGATTTCCCAGTGCAGATGATCAAAGAACGATGAGCACCTGACCATAGATAAGTCATTATTTCCAGGAAACTTGCCACGCTTTGCGAGCAATGCTATTCCGAAGATACCTAGGCATTGGTAATACAAGGATTACAGGTATTATCTGCTGACTCTGACCGGATCCCGGTAATGCCTGCACTTGCCAAAACCGCAGGTTGTGGCATATTTTGCAGCGAGATATTACTGAACAGATCCCGGTGTTATCTACATAGCATGCGACACCCATGACTGCCTCAGATCATGGGTGTATGCCTCAGATCACCACCTGTATGTCTCTGGTCGGCGTAGGATTCTCTCAGAGTGGGCCTAAACACCAGCAGGTATGTTTCCATTAGCATACCTACTGCATGATTCGTATCCGAGTGTGCCTCACAATTTGTATGCTTCCAGTCGGTCTGGGGCAGTGGCGGCGGAAGCGGGGGGGGGGGGGGGGGGGGGCAGAGGGAGAAAGGTGCCCGCCATCGAAAGACGTGAGGGGGAAACATGTATATTTTGCCCCCACCCTCCCCCCCCAAACAAAAAAAAATGCACGCGTCAAACGCTCATATTTCGGCAGTTGGATATCGAAAACCATTATGTCCGACCACATACCTATACGACGGCCTATTCCTTTAACCTGTTGAACCTTGAGCAAGAAGAGCTTACCATTTCAATCTCGGTAACTAGTCCTATCTAGTCCAATGACATCAACACTTTCTGGTCTTGGTCAATGGGGAGATGTCCCGAACTCCCGAGGAACCAGCGAGATCCCCGCGGTTATTTTGTATATCTCGGTCGTTTGACCAATGAGAGGACGGCTTGAATAGTCAGCCTCCCCTGCATTCTGTACCGTGCCATCGCATTAGAGGTTACCTCTTTCAGTGGCGGATCCAGAGGGGGGGATGGGGCAATGCCCCCCTTGAGCCTTGAAAAGCCCTATAACCCGAGGGGCCCCATAGCCGATCGAAGTGACTCGAAACGAATTTCATTCCGTTTTCAAACAAGGGGCAAGTAAAATACAACAGCAAATCGCAAGGCCTGAGGGGCTCTCTGTCGGCCTGAGGGGCCCTCTGGCCAAGGGCTCCGCCACGGGGGGGGGGGGGGGAAACGTGTCTGCCCATTCTTGAGCCAGCGGGGATTATTCCCAAATTTTCCCTAACAAACAACTAGCAATCAGTGTTCAGTTGTACTCATTAGTTGTTACTTCTCCCCTGTTCAACAAGCTTTCACTGACCTTCTACCCCCCCCGCTCAACAACTTTTCGCTAACGCTCTATCCCCACCCACCCCCGGTCAACAACGGTTTCCCCCCATCCCAAAATACCTTCCGCCGCCCCTGGTCTGGGGTATGTCTTCGACTGTGTCTCAACACCTGCGTTTTCTCAGTCGACGTATAATTTCCCTTGGAGTTTGCCCTGCCACCCGTACACCTCTGTTCCGAACATAAGAGTTGCCTGAGTCTGTTTCCCTAGTCTGTTCCTCTCACCGCCTCTGAGTCGCCCGTGAGCCGTCTGTCGCCGATCCACCAGGTCAGGTTGGCGGCCGGTCGGGAGCCGTATGTGCGACACACCAGGTGGTACGTCTTGCCGGCCGAAACAGCCGCAGAAGCTGATCCCAGGATCTCAACACTCAGCGGACGGACTGAAATCAGAGGCACGTGCTGCAGTCGGCGCCAGCCGGGTACAAACATTTACCATAGCAATCCTAACGATGCGTTACATGCTGTTGATATTTGGGCGAAAGATCGGCGTTTACGATCGTTTCGTATTTTGTTCCGTGTCTTATCTCTTGACTCCCTACCCAAACAATCTGATGTAAATTTGGGAAATAAGTAACAGGCTGATAGTTGGAATAAATGGATATAAAGTATTCACTTCACCGGTCGCATTGGATTGCTTCAAAGCAGTTCCGCTTCCAGAGGCGTTCAACGTTCGCGATTTGCATGTTAAGCTGCTGACTATCGATAAAAGTCGGAAAATGCTCCGGGTCTACAGTTTAATCCAACTATTTTTAGCTGTTGCAGATGCCGGTACCTCGTTTAATTTGTCAAGTAGCAACCGGATTCAGATTTGCTTTCGAGCATCCTCAGTCCTCACTGAAGTTCCAAAGGGAATCCGCTCTCATTTAGGCCACTAGGAATCAGGTTCACGGAAATTCTTGGCTGGTGGTCCACACGCAAGCTGTCACGGATCAAGATGCTGCAGCTGATCGACGACTTTGAACAATGCGAACAATTAGCGAGTACGCAAACAAGCAGAGCTCTGATAGCATATCTACGATTTAACTGTCAATCTTAAAGGGAATGTTTCACCTTTCTGAAAGTTGTCAAGTATACGCTGGTTGTAGTCGAAAATATGAAGCAAGTGCCGTTGAAAACGATGGCGATATTTTTTCTCTCGAAAGGTCACTTTAGTTGATACAAATTAAGTTTTTAAATTTGGGATGATGACGTCATTATTGAGCTATAGATGATTGGCTGACAAAGTGGGATTGGCTGAAAAAGTCGCTGTTAGCCAATCAGCGGCGGCACTAGCCTAGACCCCATTTTGTAAACTATAAATTTAATTGCTTAAAAACGGCTAAGTTTTGTGGAAAATGACCTTAGTATTTTCGACATTTCAATAACGGACAGAGATAATGTCTATCTCAGTTCAAAACCAATACAAAGGTGAAACATTCCCTTTAAATACTAGGTTTTGCCAGGTTTTCGCAGCAGTACCGCATTCATATAAAGACATTGAAGTTTCAGTCATTAAGTTGAACAAATAAACTGATTCGTTATCGATTATATTCGCTGTAGTACCATACAGCGCTTTGTCTAGTATACATTTATCTGTTGAACTATATGTCATTCTACTATATAGTCCTATCATCGACTGCATTGTCAGACTTCCCACATCTCTGCACGCAAATGCCAGTTAAACCAACAGCTGATATAATCCGTTCTCCCACCCCAGTCGGACTCACAGTTGATCTCGAGCTGGACGTCGTTGACGGCCGGCTGGCTGACGTTGTTGTTGGTGGCGGCGCATACCAGTCGGGCGTGCAGGTCAGCACGGGTCAGCGGGGGCAGCCGGAGCTCGTTTGTGACCTGACCTGCCCCGGCTGACCTGTCCGTGCCGTCGAGCAGACGACTGCCGCGAAACCACCGTACCCGCGGCGCCGGCCGACCTACCGATCACCGGTCACAGGTCACAGGTCACTGGTCACAGGTTACAGGTCACTGGTCACAGGCCACAGGTCACAGGTCACTGGTCACAGGTCACAGGTCACTGGTCACAGGTCACTGGTCACTGGTCACAGGTCACTGGTCACAGGTCACTGGTCACAGGTCACTGGTCACAGGTCACAAATCACCGGTCACGGGTCATGGGTCAAACATAATTTCACCATAACGTTGACTGACTAATCCACAGCATACAAACACGTCACGTTAGGATGAAAATTGAATACACATTTCGAACAGCTGTTAGACCGGCCCTAGGTGTTATTGAGTTCCAACGTTTGATCTATGAGATATATAGGCCCAATTTAACGGCGGCAAGTCTGCAATCACCGGCGGTTATTCTCCATCAAAGCGCAATTTCGAAATATAGTTGGTCGTGGCATGGTGCCCACTCGGACAGGATGCAGTGGCCCACCGACCCAGCTTTCGTTTACTCTGTCGAGCTGAGTCGGGGACAATAGCTGGAGCCGCCAGTTTAGTATTCTTTGACACCCTTCAGCTGCTCTGGCAATCGCTGACCTTTGTTCTATGGCAATACTCAGAATTGTTCAGCTAGAAAATAATGAAGGCAATACATTTATGGATGTCTTCCAGTGGCGGATCCTGGGAGGGGGGGGGGGTCACGGGGATCATGACCCCCCCCCCCCCCCCTTGGGCCATGGGGGCACCACCGGGCCGTGGGGGCTCCACCGCGCCAGGGCACCAGGGGCACCAGTGCCTTTACAATACTCAGCATTTTTCAGCTTAAAATAATGAAAGCAATACATTTACACGTTCAGTGTTACATGCCTTCCAATACTGACACTTTTCTCAAATATGCTTCCTTATTTCATATTGTATAGTATTTTGCGATGTCGTTGCGTTATTCAGTTATGCGTAAATACGTTCATACTTGTTTAGTAACTAAGGAGCATAACTGACAGTTTTCTCCGAGTGCGAGCGAACAAAGTTGATTGGGACTCTGAGGAAAATGGATGCGCATCAATACCGGCGAAGCTCAACAAATTTGACCGTAGCGTCGACACACCAATTTCGATTCAAACCTGCACTGCGCTTGCAATGAGTTGAAACGACATAACCTTTACACATTTCGACTACGGACAATTGATGTATGTATTCATGTCATGAAAAGAGTATATGATTGATGCACAACCGGCAGAAATGTCTCAAAGTGCGGAGTTGTGCTTCAAAATTGCATCGGTGGTTTGTGTGCGCAATAATTCTGTGAAATGGGAACCTGCTAAGACTTTTGTTTCGCTTTAATTTGATGGGCGGTGCCAGCCATTTTAAAATAACTTGAATGCTTTCTCCACATGTGTCAGCAAGAAATGTACATACATGCACTTAAAGGCACTTTGAACTTACTTACTCCTTCCCGTTCACGTAAAACTAACACAAATGGCACGACGCATTTGCCAGAGCTCGTAATCGGATATGAGGCAGAAGCATGATTCACTGGCTGCAACCTGCTAAACTCCAAAGCAAAGGGGGGGGGGGGGGGGGTGATTTCATGAAAATTATTATGTGGGTGCCCAAAGTTAAACTTATTTTGCCCCCACCCATCCCATTCCAGCAGCCAACGCAAAACATTGGTGCTGTTGTTTCGTAGGTGGGGGGAGGTGGGATAATTCAGATCACTACGATGGCAAAAACTATAGTGAGTTTGATCATGATGATAATAAAGCAAATAACCCGTAACCTCATAATAAATAGATAGATAAACTGACTCCGAAATTATACTGTTACAAATTTAGTCTGTTGATGCTTCATCAGCAATGATAATACCGATCGGTATTATCGATAGTATCTTTGCTGATGAAGCCGCAACAGGCAAAATAGATAAAACAGTAGAATTTCGGTCTAACTTTACTTATTTATTTGTATGCAGTTACTGGTTATTTCCTTTATTATAATCGGAATTCGGACCACCGAAGCTTTGACGCACGTCACCTGGTTGTGTAATTTAACCCGCCATTGACCGGAGGGGGGGGGGGGGGCAATATTGCCCCTGACGAATTTTCGCAATGGCTACTGTGTAGAACAGTGACAGTCTACAAAGTATGAATATAACTTTTAGTGTCTTTTCGTCGCCTGTCGATGCGTTTTTTAGTTTGCCGTTTTTCGGTAACAATTTCCGCATGTCATTTATGTGTCCGTTCCTGCATACATAGTTGCAATCATTATTAAAGCAAAAATGTATTCGTTCCTCTTTCAGTCCGGATGAAATAGCGCTTCGGGTACATACTCCCCCTTTGATGTACATAGCATCAAAAATACGAAGACCGTTCTTCAAAGACGAGGAGCCTGTTTCGTTTCGGCCTGACAGTGACGTATATGAGGACGCTGCCAAAACTCGCTTGCAATGGCAAATCACACAATAAAAGCGTCTGTTTATTAAACCCAATAAGACGCCGAAGAAGAAAATGTATGGTGAATTTCAACTCCATCGGGCAAGTAGTTTCTGAGATACAAAAAGGGTGCGCACGTGCGCACGTGCGCACGTGCAGAAGCACCCCACCCCTGACTTGTGGGAAAGTGGCGGCTGAGAGGTCCCTAACCACGCACAAAATTTGAACACAATCGGCTAAGCCGTTCCTGATATATATATAATAGGGGTGTGCACGCGTGCGCACGTGCAGAGGCACCCCATCTCTGACTTGTGGGAAAGCAGCGGCTGATGGGTCCCTAACCACACACCAAATTTGAACACAATCGGCTCAGCCGTTCCTGAGATATATAATACGGGTGTGCACGTGCGCACGTACAGAGGCACCCCGCCAAGAACTTGTGGGAAAGTGGCGGCTGAGGGGTCCCTAACCACACACCAAATTTGAGCACAATCGGCGCAGCCGTTGCGGAGTTATTGCGAGGAAACACCTTCCAACACCTCTCACGCGGCACGCACCACGCGCAGTGGTAGTCACCCACATGAGTCGGCACTGGCATCAAACAGGAGAGGTTGGATGGGGCTGCTCAGCAAAGAAGCTCGCCTGTCAATCGGACGTGCGGTTGCAGAGATATTAGCTGGTCAAAAGCGTCGCACGGGCCGGGTCGGGTCGGGTCGGGTCGGGTCGGGTCGGGTCGGGTCGGGTTGGGTCGGGTCGGGCCGCTCGCTCGTAATTAGATCAACTTCGCTTAACACTTTAAAACTATTAGGTGTGCACTTGTCCGTAACTAAACCTACTATAGCAGCAGTTACAATTGAAACTTCCATCGATCCCGACACGCCTTTGGCTTACAAAGTTGTAATATATTTCTTTGGAAAAGTATATGAACGTTGAAGTAAATAGCATCGAACAACTTCCAGCATATAATAAAGCAAGGTTTTAGTAAATCAATGTTCAATTTCTTGACAGCTAGTGCCATGACAAAATGTATTCTGTGCAAGGAAAAGTGCGGCTGGGTCATAACGGCTGGGGCATTCCAGGACAGATCGACAAGCCCCAAATTAACACCCTACATCTCAGATTTCGATATAAGTCCGTTATAGGGGTTATCTGGAGCGCCAAATTGCGCTGTGCAAGTTTCAGCTCTATTGGAGTTACGGCTGCCGAGTTATAGCCTCCGGTATTTTCGTGAGTTCACCTTGCATGAGTTAGCCGATCAGCCAATAACTCCACAACAAATTATCCAATTCCTAGAAACCCATACATTTTCTGACTGGCAATGAAGTGAGAGGCATCATCCCAGGCCCAGTTTTTTTTTGTGTGGATTCAGACGAAATGACCCGTGACCTCTGGTGACCTGACCTTGACACGATCGCAGTGATTTTTCTTCTTCATATTTTGAAATATACTTTGGTAAGTTGTCTTTACACAGGGGACAAAATTGGAGATGGGTATGTTCTATAAATGTACTTTTTAATTGCTGAAAATAGTTTTCTTTTATTTTCACTAACAACAAAGGGGTTAATTGTCCAATGATGACATTTATTGCGGTTTCTGTGTCACACGAAGGTTTCAGGTTGCAATATAAGCCGCTTGAAGGTTAAATTGGGTGAATTTCTTAATGACCCAGGTGCAATTGTTGCTCAGTGACCTCTGCAATGTCAGCTGAGGTCATCTGAGGTCATCAGCACTTTTTGCCAATAACTCTTGATATAATAAAGGTAGAGACGTGTGAATGACACCACTGCGTTTGTCTCGTCGAGTCGCGTCGCTCCACATGCAACATGATCTACCTGGGCCACCAAATAACCTTCGTGTTAACCTTCGTGTGACACAAAAACCGCAATGAATGCCATCATGTGTCAATTAATCTTATTTTTTAAACGCATTTTTTTAGCAATTAAAAAATACATTTATAGAAAATACCTATCTCGATTTTTTCCTCCTGTGCAACGATAACTTACCAAAGTATATTTTAAAATATAAAACAAAAATATTTGTACTGCGCTCGTGTCAAGGTCAGGTCAGGTCACCAGAGGTCACGGGTCATTTCGTCAGAATCCACGCAAAACAAAACTGGGCCTGGGATGATATTCTTTACTTCATTGTCATTCAGAAAACGTGTGGGTTTCTAGGAATTGGATAATTTGTTGTGGAGTTATTGGCGAATCGGCAAAGTCATGCAAGGTGACCTCACGAAAATACCGGAGGCTATAACTCGGCAGCCATAACTTCAATCGAGCTGAAACTTTCACAGCACGATTTGTCGCCCCAGATAACCCCTATAACGGACTTTCATCGAAATCGGAGATCGGAGATGTGTTACCCCTTGTCGATCTGTCCAGGCTGGAATGCCCCGGCTGGGAAGATTTCAAAGTGATGCTTGGCATAAAAACCTACTGCCCAATCATTAAAGTTGTAACATCTTATGATCAGCCAAATCTTGATCTTGAAAAATATGTTGTTTTTCATTAGTATGCATTTTGAAATAAGTTCTTGATTGTGGGTGCCGAAAGACTATTGTGGGCGCCCATTTCAGCTTTGTGGGTTCCCTGGCACCCACAAAGAGGTAGGAAACCACACCCCAGCCTCCAAAGTTGAAACAGCTCCATCCAAACATTTATGTTTTCTTATTAAGCAGATCACCAGCAGGGTCTCCCCTACTGACAGGTGAAGTCACAACTTTATTAAAAAGGATGCATGCAAAACCGATAACACGATCACTCTATAAAGTACATCAAAACATTAGTAAAATATAAATAGTGTGAATGAACAATACAAAGTGAACTGATAAATGATGAAAGATAAAAAAACAGCGACAGTAAAAGATGAGTTATGTTAACACGCGCCCTGGAGGGCCCCTGATAATTACACGCCCTGGAAGGGGGGGGGGATTTCGCCCCCCCCCCCCCTATGATCTCGAAAACCACGCAACGTACCGACAAGCGGGAAACGACGTTAGATAGCTCGAGACAAGCTCTTTCGAAAGTATTTCGTTTTTTCAGGTCAATATTGAGGTCACCAGAGGTCATCAAGGGTCAGGTTTTCAAGTTTTCAAGACTTCGGTTCGAACACCCCCAAATATCTCGGGAACTACGATAGTTAGCAGCAAACGGAAAAAGCAATCGAAAGTCATTGAAAAATGCAATCGACACAGGTGTCCTCAGATTTGAGCCCAGGTCAATAGTTTAGGCTCCAGAGGTCATCGAATGTCAAAAAGGTGATTTTGTTTTCAAAACTGTTTTCCCCAAATAACCTTTTACCTAATAAAGATAAAGCAATAATCTTTACGCTATCGCGTGTGTCTTGTCAAGGCGCTTCGCATCATATTCATGGTGACCGGGTTAGGTGAACTGAGAAATTTGACCTCAGGTCAAGGTCAAGTGGTGACACAAGTTGGTCATGTTGCATATTGGAAGACGTGTCCCGACGAGACAAACATATTGGTACCGTTTTCTCTTCTCTATCTTCATTATGTCGATAGTTATTGATAAAACCGTGTTGGCGGTCACAAAATTGACCTGACCTTAGGTCACCGATATTAGAAATCCGAGATAAACAAATTGTTGGTATCTATGACCTTATGAAGTCCTGCAAGATTGAAACCGATCGGCGTAAAACTGTGGCTGTGGTACTACTGCAAACGTTATGGAGTTGAGGTGATCACGTGACCTGGTCTGGTGACCTGACCTGTGATGACCTGAGGCCAAGAATTTTACACAATGCGGAAAGTTCATTTCTAAACAGGTATACAAAAAAGGCGGCGCGCAGCGCCGCCTTTTTTGCGCTATCCTCGAAAAACCGGAGGGGTGGGCGGATTTCGCCCCCCCCCTCCAGGGCGCGTGTTAAAGAGAGGCTATACAAGTGATGACATGGTTTCTAAAGTGTTAAAATCATATACAAGAAAATCCACCTCTGGGACGCTGTTTAAAAAGAGTTGACTAGCCTAGGTACCCTGCAGAGTAGACTGTCCGTCACGGTGTTAACGCGGGGCAGATCTCGTGGAACAGCTTATGAGTGCAGGTCGATCGAGCTGGTACATGAAGTGAAAAGCTTGTTAGCAAGTTCGAGAATCAAATGGCAAGTGGAAAATGTTCCTGATGAACAATAGGTCATGCTGAATCCTACGAGCCGATAAAGAAGGTATCCGGAAGTATTGTAACATGTCTGAGTATGCTAAAGAAGCGGTGTAACCAGAGGAAGCATTAGTTAGAAACGAAATGATAAATTTGTGTTGAGCTCGATCGACCCGCACTGTGTGAGAATCAGCCGCGCCCGCCCAGATCACGCTACCATATTCTAAAATTGAGCGTACGTTGAAGAAGAAGCGCACAGTACCTACAGCGTTCATGTTAAACTTTGAGCCATGGGAACCGGTTTGAAACCGGTTCGGTTGTTTCCATTTCAGCGAAGCATTCAAGCACTGAAAACTTGTTTACCTTTTCCTAGAGGGTAATCCCGCCACAGCCCGGTAACAGGGCCCACAGACGTTTTTTTTACCACCCACCGGGTGGTAAACTCCTTTCATTTACTCTCGCCCAGAGGGTATTTTTTCTTCTAGAGATTACCCTCTGCGAATGAATAAACCCTTAACGTTACCTTTTGTCGTCGATCTGTTGACGTAGGTGTGACGTCACAGACTGACGGAACGGTTTCCCGTCGCCGCATGAAGGCTTTATCCGTTCGCAGAGGGTAATCTCGAAAAAATACCCTCTGGGCGAGAGTAAATGAAAACAGTTTACCACCCGGTGCGGTGGTGAAAAACGTCCGTGGGCCCCGTTACCCGGCTGTGGCGGGATTACCCTCTAGGAAAGGGTAAACAAATTTGCAGTGAGACGGCGCAACTCTCGAACAAATCCACCTCTAAATTATTTCCGCACCACTTGAACAATTTGCCGCGGCGATTATTTTCAACTTCCTGGATAGAGCGCATAAACTCACCGGCTCCCACCACCGCAAATGTCATGAATAATTCAGATTAATGAGATATGTGTTGGACGAGCTGACGTGCGAAGCACGCGACGCTCCGCCTGCAGGAGAACTTGGCTTTCTTCTGTTATCCTCAGCTTAAAGGGAATGTTTCACCTTTGTATTGATTTTGAACTGAGATAGCCATTACCTTTGGCCGTTATTGAAATGTATAAATTATCAAGGTCATTTTCCCCAAAACTTATCCGTTCTTAAGCAATTTAATTTATAATTTGCAGAATGGGGTCTATGGTAGTGCCGCCGCTGATTGGCTGTCAGCGACTTCAAGATAGTTGGTCCTGGAAGTCAGACGACCTGTATTTCTCGAACCTTGGCGAGTATGATGTAAACAACTGCCAACGTGATAGGTTGCGGTACAAGTTGAAATTTGTTCACGTTGTTTGAAGTTTCAGTTATGGATTTTTTTTAATAATAAATATTGAGCTATCGCAATGCCTCGCACTCGGCATTGTGTTCTGTGCGGGAGAAGACACAGTTCCACAATGTTTGTATTTATGTCGCCAGGTCCCCCACCCCATTGTTTATTGTTTATTGTTTATTTAATTTCTAGCAACCACAGGCCTGAGCCCAATTACGGTTGCAGTCGAGATCACACATACAGTACACACACACACGCACGCAATCCCCCCCCCCCCCCCCACACACACACGCACACACGCATGCACATAAATACAGTACAGAAATACAGGATTCCGCCCCCCGAAGATCTCGAGATCTACCCGTCCGATTTTCACAAATCAAACGACGTTTGATTCCCCTCAACACGATCTACATTTCTAAAAAAAATCAGAAAAATCCGAAATTTTTGATGGGGGGGGGGGGGGCAACAGGGGGGCAAAAACTACAAATATTAGAGGTATTTGTGATCCAACACAGCTGTCATGTTTATTGACCGATTTTAACGCAACTAATTGGGATCGATAGAGATTGAATTGGGGATTGATATATGACGGTGACTTTTGCAAATTCAAAAATCATATGCGTTTTCAGGTCACTAAATTTGGGGGTAAAATAAATGCCTTATAAAACCGTTTTTTCTTTTCTTTTCTTTTTTTCGATCAATGGAATGGTGCGCTATGACCGCCTCTGCCATGAAACCGCCTCTGCCGTGCAATATTTATTATAGTTCACTAAAATCAACTAATTTTCACTTGCTTCAATCAACGTAAACCTATGTAACTCCTTTATACTTCAGGCAGTTAAAAAGAAGCCGTGAAGTTCGCATCTCCGTATTATCGCCAAATGTCACACACAAAATCCGAAACCGGGCCCTGGAACCGCCTCTGTTAAGGTTAGGAACTCAAAATTTTGACTCCATATGTGGAATTCAATTCTAGGAAAAGTTCCAAAATGTCATGGGTAAGCTCTCAGCCGTTCGGGAGATATCTGCGAAAAAACATGAGGGGGGGGGGGGCGGAATCCGCCCTCCCTGCCACTAATTGGGTTAATTCATTCATTTTCCCATTTTCCAAAATTGTATAAGTAATTGCGTGTTGTGTTATGCGAAATTTTCAAGTTTTTAACTGATAGATAGCTGTATTTGACTGTTGCAATGACAATTTTTACGACTGTACGTCCGACCGTTTGGGGGGAGGGGACAAAACATAGTATCGGGACCTTTGGGGGGAGGGCATTGCCCCTTTGACCCCCCTGGATCTGCCCCTGATAGTGACTGACAGCTGACTTGAACATTATCAATCACTGACTGATAATGTTCAGGTAAGGCAGCCCACTGTAGGGACTACAGTGGGCTACCACTAGGCACCAGTCGTGAGTAAAGTCACTCAGATGACCAGTGACCACTGGCCGTCAAGACTATAGTGACCACTGAAACTACGATGACTCAGATGAACACCACTGACCCACTGGCACCACTGGCACGACTGGCTACAGTGACCCTCAGATGGACACTTCAATTCACGACTACAGCGGCTCAGATGAAAACCACCACTCATAGCAGCCGCATTAGTCTCCTTGACGTGTAGCCGCGATAGCGCTATGCTCGGTCCAGTCTGCATGCCGCTATCATTTGTCCGGTGTCGCACGCTAAGTAGGTGCATGGGAACCGGCGGACGCCATGCGCTTTGATCTCGCCGGACGGGGAGAGCCGACGCAAGTTGGTCTGATCGGATCCGGGCGTGCCACTCTGGTTTGTCCGTGCCTCATACATCACCAGGACGGAGTTCTGATATGGAAGCGGGGGAGCGGTGTCCTCTGGCATGATGCACGTATGCATAACGACGCCACGATTCAAAAGTACTAAGGTATTGTATACAAATCACACGCTGCGAAGAGATGTTTATTTCTGTCTATTTTACCAAAGCTCTATTTAATTCACCAACGTATTATTAATCCAAATGAATAGACTTCGTCGATGAAAAGCCTGGCGAGAGTACAACAATTGTATTCGTAGATCGAGCTTTTGCACTCTCAAGTACACTTCAAGTTGTAATCATCTTCCTTGGTACTAGAAGCCTCAGGCCAATCCCACTTCTCTTGTTAAGAGCCAATCTGCCTCGCTTTTCCGTTACTACGGCAAGATGTGCATGAAACATTTATGTCCACTTAAACTTAACGACTTCAGAAGTTACTGAATTTCGCAGCATAATGACTTCAGACTTCTTGGCTTCGAAAATGATTATGCGAGTGATGCTTTTCACGAATATTGTGGCTTAGTAGTAGCACTGTTGAGTAGCGCAGTTGAGTCAACTCCTAGGCAAATCTTAGTCTAAGTTCCAATCTGTCTTATTTATAAACGCCTTGCCGGCTCGGCACTAGGAAAGCTGGCATAGTATATATGTGTCCATTTGAGCAGAGTGGAATTAGGTGGTAGGTGTCATTTTCTACCTTTATAACCTTTTCAGAGCTATACCGCACATTATTCGCAACTTGGGCTTGCCGCATAGGAACACCAGCTTCCAAGGTGGCCTCCCGAGGCGGCATGTGGCTGATCGATCTCGTGTTTCTTATCCTCGTGCAATTTCATTAATACGGCGCCGCTCTTTGATAGCCACTTGCTGCATCTAATTCGTATGTAACGTGTAATAAATCAATACAAACATCAAATGAACAAGCAGTTTAAGATCATCATACCGACATGAATGAGCCAATGGAGTGAGTGAGTGCATCGGCTCGGCCCGAACTGACACCAGAGGGACATTCTGAGATTGTGACGAAATCGGCCCGAGTGGCAGCGGCCGTCGCCAGATATAGGGGCGAGGCATTTACAGGTGCACTTTGGGTCGAGCAGTGTCGCCTTACGGCCGAAACTGCAGGATTTAACCATCCCCGAGTGGGTCGTCTCATGGCTTCAGACGGCCTCTAGGCACAGCTGGCCTGATGGCCGGGGGCGTGCTCCGTGTTGGAGGTGTGGGAGTGTCCTGAAGTGCCGCTCCATTACCGGCAGGCCAATCAGAACCGGCGACGCCGTGACGTCACGGCAAACTCCACTGATCGGTGCACTTCGCCGGGGAACTATTGCACACATACGTGTCGAAGTCGGAGAGTATGCGGTGGAGATGGGGCGGGGAGGGTCAGGGGGCTGAGGCGGGGTGGGGTGAGTACGGACGCACACACCGGCTTTCAACGTCATGGCCCGCAATGTGCTCATCCATCACATGCCCCCCCCCCCCCCCCCCACTGGAGGAATCGCAATCGGCACGAGCTCAAAGGGAAGTCTGATATTCTGGCAGCCTGCACTGTTCAGTACCAGCGTCCATTGCCATGGTCTACATTGACCAGATTTCCATGGGCAGTTTAAACTGGCTTAAAACGGATAGTTTACAACGGATTAGTTGGTTTCCGGCGATGTAAGTGGGCAAATCTCGCCAGCCTGCTAAGACTTCACGCCTCCTCATGTACTTGATGATTCCTGGCGAGATATACCCACTTACATGGCCGGAAACCAACTAATCCGTTTTAAGCTATCCGTTTTAAACCAGTTTACCATGGAAATATGGAAATAGGGTCATTGTTTCAAGTTCCCAGGATTCCAAACGAAATGCGTTTGCTCTCCCGTGTATTTTAATACCACGAACTGGCATGACCAAACACATGATAGTATGGCATGCCACTCGTGAGAAAGAAACAGTTGAGTGAGAAGTTGTGACTTACCTCCCTGAGAGAGACAGACGAGTTCCAGAGGCTCATCCTCCTGCAGAGGGCCGACCTTCCCCGTCACCGTCCGGGTGTTATACAGGATGATCGGCCTCTCCGGCGGTACTGTCAACCAGATCAAGGTCAAGGTCAAGGCCACACGCTATCAGACCAAAACACAGCACTGCAATGTTGCGATATGCACTGAGGTAACCTACAGTTAATGCAGTGGAAGGCAGACAGTCTACAAGATTAATTGTGCTGGTCAAACGCTCTGTAGTGGTGTTCAAAGCGAGGCTATCGCTTTTCCGAGCGCGACGTGCAGCATGATGGATGGCTGATGCTCACTCCAGGTTACTTTTGTCCACGGCTCCATGCACATGTGCTTATGTGGAGTGGTCCTTGAGCAATGGTCACACATACAATGTAGCCAAGAGTACGGCCAATATGCTAAAGCGGTTGTGAATTAATGCAGCCCATACTTAAATGAGTTGCCTGAAGACAGCAAATTAAATGTCGCGAGTTGTGAGGAGCACCACAGGTAAATCATGCATGCCATCTATGAAATTACTCCTATGAAATTAGTACTCCTTGCCCCTCCTACAAAATAGAATACACTTCCAACCATTTCTAGTACCTTACAACGCCCACTCCCTCCCTCTCAGCTACCCCCACTTCTGCTGGCCGGTCACCGCCACTGACCGGTGGTCAACTCACTGATGACTGAGCTACCCCCACCTCTGGCCGGTCACCGCCACTGACCGGTCACCCCCACTGGCCGGTCACCGCCACTGACCGGTCACCCCCTCTGGCCGGTCACCGCCACTGACCGGTGGTCAACTCACTGATGACTGTCAGGCGGA
>JAXIVJ010016706.1:7500-10000 GCA_036785665.1 Chirona hameri | reverse complement strand
TGGGCTTAAATAATGGATACTATTTTGTTCAGAAACAGCTGTTTTCTGACCCTATTAGCTTAAATGACACATCACAGAATGATATGCATATAGCAGTAGTTCTAAATCGTGAGTAATTGCTCCATTTGGATTTGATGTTTTTTTTTGTGTGGAGTGGCCACCCGTTCTGAGTTTGAACAACAAATAATTAATTTACATTTTTATTTCATCCTAGACATAACACAAATATTTTACATAATGTAAAGCTCACATAATAATTTGCAGGTATTTTTTTCCGAATCATTATTTCACTAAGCATATCGTGCAGCGGACATAAATGATATATTTGTATTGCAAAGGGTACTGACACGATTCATGCTCGAACATATTACTCAGCCATCGGATTTTGATTCTGATGCTGAAGTCCAATGGAAAGAGTTCTGCTTATTCAATTAATTTAGTGCCAAGGTTGAATTCCAGTGACGCTGATCTTTATCTGTGGTTATTATTTGCGTCTGCTGTGACGATATCTGTTGCAATGTGTTGGAAAGTACTGATTAGTGATCGATATTGACTCAGTGTTGGAAAATCCAATGTAAATGTTGAGCAGTGCGCAGTGGCACCGACGGGCTTTGCGTTCGGATTTTCAAACTATCTTTCAACTCTATCGGCCACATCATGCTTCATCTAGTCAATTCCTGCATCGTATCCAATGATATCTCCGCCGCCTGGAAACACTCACTCGTCTATCCAATCTATAAATCCGGAGATCCCACCAATCTTTCAAACTACCGACCCATATCACTACTTCCAGTTGTTTGCCGGATTCCACCGGTCGTGTATTCAATATAACGGAATATCGATCAGCATCAGGAACATTAAATGACAAGACCCAGTAAAACATACATGAGCAATGATGGTATTCAAAGTCGAAACATATATACTAATATATACGAAGTATGATATATCATATAGAGTATTATACTCCATATTATACAGTATCATACCCCGTAATATAGACAATATTATACATATTTATTTTATATAGGTATTATACATATACATGCAATTACATATTATACAATTACATATCATACAATGACATATTATACAATTACATATTATACAATTACATATTATACAATTACATATTATACAATTACATATTATACAACTACATATTATACAATTACATATTATACAATTACATATTAAACAATTACATATTATACATAGCATAAAATAGACAAAATAGGGGTTCAGGTAGGCAATGATTTGAATGGTCAAATTATTTCAAAGTACTTTTATCTGTAATGTACCTGGTCGGAGTAGCGCTATATTACGTATTATTTTACTGGGCTTAAGTGACTACGTGGGTGGCAAAGGTCAATATGCTCCCTGTGGACACACTTCGCAGCACTGAACAAATTGTTGCAAGTGAAACAAAATGTAACTACTGGGTAAACAACTAAAGTGAATGCCGTCATAATGACATCAATAACAGCTGCTAAATTAAAGAATGTGCATACCTAGCTAGACAGACAGTACCTTAATACGAATCAAGGAAAAAAGTCTTGACACATTTTTTTAACATGGCTTTTGATCTGGGGATGTCATTCAGATTAGGAACCAACGTGGCTATAACATCATTCCACAGGTATAGGCCAGCACAATAAAGTGAATATTGTCGATAATTTGTGAGTCGATAGTTTGGTGTGACACTTCCAGCGTTAGTCGTGATATGCTCTTGGAAGTGGCGTATGTGTCATGTTGGTCTATTCACATGAGCTATGGTTATTTTGTCTGCAATTGGGTTTGGGACTCGACCAGTAATGAAGTCATGTACAACTAATAGCATATGGTATTTGACCAAGTCAACGAATTTCAGCATTCGGAGCTCACGGAGAAGACGAGAAGTTGAAGTTCTGGGATCAACCCCCATTATTAGACGTATAGCACGTTTTTGAACTGTGATGATAAGTTTAAGAGATGAGTGGTAGTTGGAGCCCCAGATGACAACAGTACGTTGGATAAGGTAAGATCAATGCATTGTAAAGGAGGATTATTAGCTCTCTGTTTAGTAAAATTCTGGCTCTATATAAAACACCAAGGTTTCTGCTGCATATGCCCAACACCTTGTTTGTGTGTTTTAAATGTCAGGTTGTCATCGACTAATACACCGAGATACTTGACCGTCTTAGCTCGCTTTAAGTGAGCGCCTCCTACTGGAATATTCCTATTTACTTCAGTCTCCAACCTTGTGGGACCCCGCTGGTTGAGTCAACTGCATCTGAGATTATGCCATTATATTTAAGTTTTTGCGTTCGTGACGTGAGGTAGGATCTTAACAGATTAAGAGAGTCTCCAACAATGCCGTATTCCGAGAGTTTCATCAATAGCATATCATTGCTCACTGTGTCGAACACACGGGCTAGATCAAGATAAATCCCCGCTGTGTTTCTTCTATTTGTCATATTGGCTGTTATTAAGTCATGAAGTAGTGATATTGGCATATAGGTTG
>JAXIVJ010016706.1:0-2500 GCA_036785665.1 Chirona hameri | reverse complement strand
TCGGAGAGTCGGAGAGACGGGAGGGGCGGAGATGAGAGGCGGGAGAGACGGAGAGACGGAGAGACGGAGAGACGGAGAGACGGAGAGACGGAGAGACTGGAGAGACGGAGGAGACGGAGAGACTGAGAGGACGGAGAGACGGAGAGAGGAGAGACGAGAGACGGAGAGAAGGAGAGACGGAGAGACGGAAGACGAGAGACGAGACGGAGAGACGGAGGAGACGGAGAGACGGAGTAGACGGAGAGGATCGAGAGACGGAGAGACGGAGAGACGGAGAGACGGAGAGACGGAGAACGAGACGGACAGACGGAGCATACGAGAGACGGAGAGACGAGAGAGACGGAGAGACGATAGATCGGAGAGACGGAGAGACGAGAGACGAAGAGACGGAAGACGGAGAGACGGAGAGACGGAGAGACGAAAGGGTACGGAGAGACGGAGAGACGGAGAGACGGAGAGACGGAGAGACGGTAGAGACGGAGGAGACGGAGAGACGGAGAGACGAAGACGGAGAGACGGAGAGACGGAGAGACGGAGAGCGGAGAGAGAGGAGAGACGGAGAGACCGGAGAACGAGACGGAGAGACGGAGAGACGGGAGAGACGGAGAGACGGAGAGACGGAGAGACGGAGGACGGAGAGACGGAGAGACGGAGGAGGACGGAGAGACGGTGAGACGGAGAGACGGAGGAGACGGAGAGGACGGAGAGACGGATGAGACGGAGAGACGGAGAGACGGAGAGAGACGGGAGAGACGGATGAGAGACCCGCATTGCTACCCTGGGTAAGCACCTCTGCATCTGTATAACATGATTAGTATAACCCCACACAAGACTGGTGTGGTGCCCGCAATCGGCGCTTCTGACGTATGAGCTAAGATCGATTTTTAGAACGCGTTGCTCATCTTTTTGAGCTGGAATCTGATAACTGGGACTCCACCCTCCCCACTCAGACCTCGGCCATATGCGGCTCACGTGCGTAGACGGGGCGGAGCAGCGGCTGCGATCAGAGACGTAACTTTTTGAAATCATTGGGGGTTGCACTTAGTTGTTAAGAGCCCATTTGTAACACATCGCCGTCATAGGCGTAATAGGGTTAAATTTCCCACATTTATTGGGTTGAGCTACCAACCCCAATTTAATTAAAGTTCACCCATGGCTGCGATATCAGCGCGAGGGTCAGCTGCATTGATTAACGATGGTAGGGACGCAGAAGACTCCACCTATACTCATCTTTTCACCCAATTCACAACAAACAAACCGCTACGGTCTTCCGTCGCTAATATGAGATTACATAATTTTGTAATTAGACATACAAGAGAAAGGTATTTTGAAAAAGCCTACGCTCTAATCGAATTCTGATTGTTCCAAAAAAGTTCAGATCAATTGCAAAAAGCACTTACAAACAAATCCTATGTATTTTGTAAACGTCGTGGCGTTTCCTATCTGCACAACGGGAAAAGTGGTTTAATTACCACGGGAGTATATCCATTATATTTCCTCCCGTCACAAACCATTTTGGTCAAGTACAAGCCTGCGTGGGGCAGCTGACCTCGATAAATCATCTATATATAATATTCGTAAATTGGGGAGACCTCTTGGCTGGTCCTAAAGTTACGACAATAACCGCCATTTTGTTCGCGATCTGGGTGTGCGATTCAGCCTTGTTTACCCCAAATCTCTACCCTAGCACTCCCCTTTCCCTCTCCGCTGTGAGAAATGGTACACCAACAACCGAAACCTCATAACTTGATCCCACTGATCGGACGGACTCGTTTTCTTCACCTCAGTATCACAACAATGTTAAAATGATACCTGCTGAAGACAGGCAGTTTTTAATTTTTTCAATACTTTTTTACTTCTAAAAATCGATCTTTAGCGTTCGCACCCATAAAATACGGGACATCAGCACTCAAGTGTCAGGTTATCCTAGCTTGATATGAACCAGACCCAGATACGAATCAGACAGGACAAAATGCCGCAGTATAAGGAGAATGAACAACAGGGGCCCAGCCTTGAGGGGCGCCACCCGATCGACAGGGCCGCCACCAATATTGGCGAAGAATTTTGCAGGGGGGGGGGCCATCTCTTTCCGCACCGTGCGAAAGGAGAGTCACTGGCCGGAGGGGGACGCGTCATTCGTCAAAGAGGGGCAGTCCACTAGTCGGAGGGGCGCCGTCATTCGCCGGAAGGGCGCCGTCACTAAGCGGAGAGGCTGCCGTCACTCGCCGAAGGGGCGTGGTCACTGGCCGCAGGGGCGCTGTCACGGGTCGGAGAGGCGCCGTCTATGGCAGGGGACGCCCTCACGGCCGGGGCGCCGTCACTGGCCGCAAGAGTGCCGTCACTGGCCGGGGGCGTCCCTTATTGGGGCCGGAGTGGCGCCGTCACTGGCCAGAGGGGCGTCGGGACTGATCGGGAGGGCGCCCAGCTTTGCATGGGGCGCACGGGTCAAAGGCCAGGTCCATGACCCACATGACCTGATAGTTGATACTCGGTACGCCAC
>JAXIVJ010016705.1:0-28141 GCA_036785665.1 Chirona hameri | reverse complement strand
ATCATATATATATATACTATATATTATATATATATTATATATATATTATATATATTTATATATATGATTATATACTATATATATATATATTTATATATATATATATATATTAATATATATATACACATATTATATATATATATATATATATATATTATATATATATATATATATATATATATATATATATAATATATATATATATATATATATATAATATATATATATATATATATAGATATATATATATATATATATATATATATATATATATAATATATATATATATATATATATATATATATATATATATATATATATATGTATATATATATATATATTTATATATTATATATATATATATATATATATTATATATATATATATATATATAATACAAAGAGGGCTTACTCTACAGGGGGAAAACAAACAATCGGATCTTATCGGGTATTTTGTAGCACCCTGTCGAAGGGTGTACAATATACGCGAAGAGCTCCGTTTTTAATATTTTTATTGTGGGAGTAAGTCCTCTTTTATTTAATCTTCATCTGCGATCTCTACGTGCTTTGACCCTTCGGGATCTCACCAGAGACTCCTCTGACCTTCCAAGAGGCCCCTCTTCTGTTGTCAAGGGGCCCATTCGGCTGTTCAGAGGGTCCTTCGCCAGGCCAGGGACTGCAACTGGCTGCTTTGTCGCCCTGCCGACATGCTCAGGGGCAGGGGCGGCGGATTGCGGGGGCGCAGGGTACCCAAAATCCCCCCCTCAAATGAAAATCCTGGGGAGGGGAAGGGTCATGTTGCCCCAGATTGAGCAGGCTAAAACTGTGGGGGGGGGGGGACCAAAGCTATCTTTGCCCCCAGATTTTCGACTGGGGGGAATTTTGGGTACCCTGCCCCCGCCATCCGACGCCCCTTGCTCAGTGGGCCCCTCCGGCTGCCCAGGGGCCCTCCAGTCTGGCTAGGAACTCATCGGCATGTTCAAGGGGCCTTTTCGACCAGCCCAGGGACCCTTTCGGTCTAAGCCAGGTGGCCCCTCTGGGACTTGGACCAGGAGCCCCCTCCGATCGGCCCAGCGACTCTTCTGGTCGGCCTTGCGCTGGCTGCTTTGTCGCCCTAGCCGACATCTCAAGGGCCCTCCGACTGCCCTGGAGCCCCTCCGTGCTGGCCAGGGGCCACTTCGACATGTTCAGGGGCCCTTCTTTACCCGGCAGGGGGTCCTTTCGGTCTGATCAGGGGCCCTCTATGATCTGCGCAGGGCCCTTTAACTTTCCCAGGGGCCCTCTGGTCTTCTCCAGGGGCCCTTTAACCTTATAAGGGGCCCTTCGACCTAGCAAAGGACTGCGCTGGCTGCTTTGTCGCCTTACGGACATGCTCCGAGGGCCCTCCGACCTTCCCTGGGGCACCTCCGTGCTGGCTAGGGGCTCATTTGGCATGTTCAGGGGCCCTTTCTGACCCACCTAGAGGCCCTTTCGGTCTGGTCAGGGCTCCTCTGACCTGCACAGGGGCCCTCTTCAACTTCCCAGGGGGCCCTCTGGTCTTCCCAGGGGCCCTCCAACCTGCTCAGGGCCCTATGACCCTGGGCAAAGGACTGTGCTGGCCGCTTTGTCGCCCTGTCGACATGCTCAGGGTCCTCTCAACACTGCCAGGGGCCCCTCTGTGCTGGGCTAGGGGCCCATTCGACGTGTTCATGGGGCCCATTCGACGTGCTCAGGGGGCCCTCTGACCCGCTCAGGGGGCTTTTCGGTCTTGTCAGGGGCCCCTCTGACATGCACAGGGCTCTTTTGAACGTCCAAGGGGGCCCTCTGGTCTTGCAGAGAGGGTCTGGTGGCCCTAAAGGGGCCTCTGAATGTCAGCTAAACTCTCTAAAGACCACGCTTCGTGTAGTAAAGAGCCTATAATACCCGCGCATTCGCGCGGTCTCGTCGGCCCTATTTCGGCGCGCTACTGCGGCGCCGAAAAGGGTCCTCGCGCGCCAAAAAGGGCCTCCTGGGCCTCTAGCCGACCCCGCCGCCCTCCCCTTGGCTACGTGCCTGGTGCCTGGTGCCCCCCACCTGTTCCACGCCTATGAGAGCGGATCCCGACTCCCGAGGGCCCCTCCCAGGGCCCGTCGAGTCCGATACACGTTGTTGCCTCTGGTATAAAGGCATGTTGGGTGCCCCTTCATAGCTCAAGGGACGGGAGGCATGAACGGACATTTTTTTCTTCATAATTAGCATCATTTCGCGAGAAAGAAAAAAATGTTTTCCAGCGACCCAAATGCCCTTGGTGATATCAAGGAGAGCACGGGTGCCCTGGTGCCTCCTCTCGCCCCATAGTGCCACCTACCGGCACGGTCGTGCCCCTGATACACCAGCGCCGTCCGTGGGCCCTTGTTACCCAGCGCCCGTGTGTGATGCCCCTGGTACAACCGGTGGTGCCCCTGGTACACCGGCGCTGGTGGTGCCTTTGGTTCAAAGAACACTGAATGATGTGCGCCGCGTAGCGGCGTAGCAATTCATGCTTTACTTTGGATTTTTTTGTGAATTTTTGCTTTATTTGTGATTTTTTCTACAAATTAATTTTTGTCTGTATTGTTTCTTTTTTTTTCTTTATATTTTGGGTTTTGTGGTGCCCCGGGTGGTGGTTGTCCCTGGTGCCCCCGGCGCGGTGGTGCCCCTTCTCGGCCCCAAGGGGGGGGGGGGGTCATAACCCCTGACCTCCCTGGATCCGCCACTGCGACGACAAGGTGTATTTTTTTTTTCCATGGTCGTAACGAGTCTGTTGTTTTCGACTTTTCTTTCCGGTACGAAAATCTGCGTATCATTCGGCATATTGTAATCACTGTAGCGTCTTTGAGTGTAATGCTAGGTCATTTGCAAAAATGGAATAACATGAGCGGCCCAAGGGCGGTACCTGGTTCATGGTTGGATACTCCCATTCCGTTGCGGAGACTACGGGATCGCACGTGTGCCCCGATGGGTATCTGATCTAACCATTTTTGTATGCCCGGGAAGTAACTTTCAAACCATTTCGTTCGATATTGTACATTTTGAACTTGGATAAGAACAGTATGATGATCACAACGTCAAAGTATTTCGGACAAATCAATCAAACAACAAGAGAGCGACGTCCCTCTAGTATCCATCGCGGTAAATATTTTGTCCATCACTACGGTAAGCGCGGTCTCGGAGGAAAAGTTTGTTCGTTTGGTACCCGTGCTGTGTATGTGAAATAAATAATGCTGGTTGAAATGGGAACTGAGTTGGTGGTGAACAATGCGCTCAACTATCTTTGCTATGGCAGGGCTGGTACGACAGAGAGCGGTCATAATGCGGCTGGATCATTCAAATTACTAGTTTTCGGGAGGGCTGTGACGAAGGGCGTGTTTCCCACGCGCTGGGCACCGTTCCGGCGAGATGAGTCTACTATTAATGACGTCCAAGTAGTGGGGATAGATGATTGCCACGAAAACACTCCTGTAAAAGTTGTTGTGGCTTACATCATCTAGCCACACGACGTCGTCGGGTTCATCGCTGACATGGCTGCATCAGCTCAATCGAGTGACGCCGGTGCGCAACATAAAAGGAGCAGGGTCCATACTCTGGGGGGCCGGGACTGGCAGTAATCGCCCCTCGGGTTCGACACGCTGGACGGCAGTTGTAGGCCCCACCTTCACAAAGTACTCATTCGAGTGGTCTGAGGAATGTTGGGAGTGACCGACGTACCCACTTACCACCAATGATCGGCTTAACGCACCGCCACATACCGGAGTGACCTGCCACAGCAATCTGCTTCTAATATGATCACGACAATCCTGTCATGATAGCTGCCCGCGTCTGCATTTTTGGAAAATCATGCAACGTTGTACGAAGCCTTCTCCTCCCCGGGAAGGGGGGTGGGGGGGGGCGGAGGGGAGATCGCCCGAACACTCTGACAGATCGCGATCTATGGCGGAGGGAGATGGCCCGAACACTCCTGACAGATCGCGATCTATGGCGGAGGGGAGATCGTCGAACACTGACAGATCGCGATCTATTGCGGAGGGGAGATGGCCGAACACTCTGACAGATCGCGATCTATGGCGGAGGGGGAGATCGACCGAAACACTCCTGACAGATCGCGATCTATATGGCGGAGGGGAGATCGCCGAACACTGACAGACTCCGATCTATGGCGGAGGGTGAGATCGCCGAACACTCTGACAGATCGCGATCTATGGCGGAGGGGAGATGGCCGAACACTCTGACAGATCCGCGATCTATGGCGGAGGGGAGATCGCCGAACACTCTGACAGATCGCGATCTTATGGGCGAAGGGGAGATGGCGCCGAACACTCTGACAGATCGCGATCTATGGCGGAGGGGAGATGGCCGACACTCTGAGAGATCGCGATCTATGGCGGAGGGGAGATGGCCGAACACTCTGGACAGATCGCGATCTATGCGGAGGGGAGATGGCCGAACACTCTGAGAGATCGCGATCTATGGCGGAGGGGAGATCGCCGAACACTCTGACAGATCGCGATCTATGGCGGAGGGGAGATGGCCGAACACTCTGACATATCGCGATCTATGGTGGAGGGGAGATCGCCGAACACTCTGACAGATCGCGATCTATGACGGAGGGGAGATGGCCGAACACTCTGAGAGATCGCGATCTATGGCGGAGGGGAGATGGCCGAACACTCTGAGAGATCGCGATCTATGGCGGAGGGGAGATGGCCGAACACTCTGACAGATCGCGATCTATTGAATTGCTCACCGTCAGTCTTCAGAAGCACCCCCGCCTTGACGGCAGTCTGACGCAGGGGCCCGGGAACGTCAGAAGCACCCGCCTTGACGGCAGTCTGAAGCAGGGACCCGCCTTGACGGCAGTCTGAAGCAGGGGCCCGGGAACGATTTTAAAGTGTGGGGGGGGGGGGACAAACTTTTGGCAGACTTCTCACTTCTCATCTTGTTGCACCTTTTCCTTGTCAATTTTTCCTCATTGAAGATTAATCCGCTCCGTGCTGGTGCTCGGCGCCACAACCGCCGTGCAGGGGGGGGGGGGGGGGGGCGTTTCGACGCCCCGCAACGAACTCGGCTCCTAAGGGACGTATACAAAAGCCTAAAATACCGTTCGAAAGCTCCTACAAAATCACTGTGAAGCTATTTCGGACATTTTTTTTGGTTCAGGTCAATAGTGAGGTCACCAGAGGTCATCAAATATCAGATTTTCCATTTTTTAGGACATCGATCCAGAAACCCACACATATCCCGGGAAATACGATAGCTAGGAACAAACAGCAAACAGTAATCGAAAGCTATTGACATGTGCAATCACTACAGTGTCACCAAAATTTAGCTCAGGTCAATAGTTTAGGCTCCAGAGGTCATCAAATATAAAAAAGGCTATTTTTGGGCAAACAGTTGTTCGCAAATCACTTTTTACTTAATCAAGATAAGGAAAGGATTTTGACGGCATCGTGTTCGTCTCGTCAAGGCGATTCGAATCACATTCATGTTGACCATTTTAGGTCAACTTAAAATTTGACCTCAGGTCAAGGTCCAGAGGTGACCCAAGTAGGTCATGTTGCACATTGCAAGACGTGTCTCGACGAGAAAAACACATTGATGCCGGTTTCACTTCTTTATCTTAATTCTATCAAGAGTCATTGACAAAGTGTTGGTGACCTCAGATGACCTCGGCTGACCCTGTAGGGGTCACTGAACAAACATTGCACCTGAATCATCAAGGATAGCCTATGATAACATACTCCGGAAGGAATTGGACTGATATCATGCGTATCTTTGGAATAGGAAGCATTTTAATGGATTTATAATGGGGTCGGGGAGGTCACGAAATTGACCCGACCTTAGGTCACGTATATACACAATCTTAGATATTCGAATTGTAGGTGCCTATGACCTTATGAAATCCTGTAAGTTTGAAACCGATCGGCCCAAAACTGTGGCAGTGGTACGACCGCAAACTTCTTTGGAGGTGGGGTCACGTGACCTGGCCTGGTAACCTTACCTGAGATGATCAGTGGGCAATCATTTCACGCAATGTGAGGAATTGATGCCCAAACAGCTGTGCTAAAAACGGCGGTGCTGCGCTCCGAAGTTTTTCGCTATCCTCGAAAAACCTTAGGGGGGGGGGCGTCTAAACGCCCCGCCCCCGGCACGGCGCGGGTTAACATAAAAAGCACACAAATTATGAACAAAAGTGGGAGTTATGCCCCCCCCCCTGTTTCCTACTATGAACCGTATGGCTTTGTGAACCCGCATGTCGTCTGATAAAATACTCGTACCTGACGCCTGACGTTTTGTCTTGAAGAAGCCCACCAGTGTGGGCTGCTCCGACCGCTTCAACCGTATCACGGTAACCTACGACATTTACGATAACTCTTGCTTGCAATTGCCGCCCCGTCGGCAGAGACAGAGAGGACAGCTAGAGCGCCGCACGCCAGTTTGACCGCATCCGTAACGTTGACGTGGGATAAACTTATAAACAAAATGCAGCAGATGTTTCTCGCCGTCAGTGCGTCATTTTAACGACGAAGCGCCAAGTAGACAACTGCTACCAAATATACCCAATTGAAGTTTTCCATTATATTTCATAGAATATAACGGAAAAAGGAGAAGGAGGGAAAAGAAAGGTATACTATACTGCTATAAAGGCAAAGCTATATAATACTTATATCATATGACATGCTATAAAATAAAACCATACCCAAAATGAAAGTAACATAAGGAGGCTTTCATATTTTGTATAACTTTCTGTGAAGAAAATTGAAAGAGCTCATTTTTAGGGAAACTTCTGCCACGCCAAAGTTGGGGGGAGGCGCTATCCCCCCCCCCGGTCCAGATGTTGGGGGCGGGGGGCAAGCGCCCCGCTGCCCCCTGTTCCCGGGCCCCTGGTCTGACGAATTTGTAACAACCACTGCCGGCTGTGGCTGCTTGGCATTCCGATGCTCGCTTGTTGATGACTCGAACTGGCGCGACTGCAGCACACGGCCATAATACAACCGGCTGCCGGCTGCAGATTAGTACCGGCTGTGTGCAGATTAGTACCGGAGTACCGGCTGCAGATTAGTACCGGCTGTGTGCAGATTAGTACCGGAGTACCGGCTGCAGATTAGTACCGGCTGTGTGCAGATTAGTACCGGAGTACCGGCTGCAGATTAGTACCGGCTGTGTGCAGATTAGTACCGGCTGTGTGCAGATTAGTACCGGAGTACCGTCTGCAGATTAGTACCGGCTGTGTGCAGATTAGTACCGGCTGTGTGCAGATTAGTGCCGGAGTACCGGCTGCAGATTAGTACCGGCTGTGTGCAGATTAGTGCCGGAGTACCGGCTGCAGATTAGTACCGGCTGTGTGCAGATTAGTACCGGAGTACCGGCTGCAGATTAGTACCGGAGTACCGGCTGCAGATTAGTACCGGCTGTGTGCAGATTAGTACCGGAGTACCGGCTGCAGATTAGTACCGGCTGTGTGCAGATTAGTACCGGAGTACCGGCTGCAGATTAGTACCGGCTGTGTGCAGATTAGTACCGGAGTACCGGCTGCAGATTAGTACCGGCTGTGTGAAGATTAGTACCGGAGTGCCGGCTGCAGATTAGTACCGGCTGTGTGCAGATTAGTACCGGAGTACCGGCTGCAGATTAGTACCGGCTGTGTGCAGATTAGTACCGGAGTGCCGGCTGCAGATTAGTACCGGCTGTGTGCAGATTAGTACCGGAGTACCGGCTGCAGATTAGTACCGGAGTACCGGCTGCAGATTAGTACCGGAGTACCGGCTGCAGATTAGTACCGGCTGTGTGCAGATTAGTACCGGAGTACCGGCTGCAGATTAGTACCGGCTGTGTGCAGATTAGTACCGGCTGTGTGCAGATTAGTACCGGAGTGCCGGCTGCAGATTAGTACCGGCTGTGTGCAGATTAGTACCGGAGTACCGGCTGCAGATTAGTACCGGCTGTGTGCAGATTAGTACCGGAGTGCCGGCTGCAGATTAGTACCGGCTGTGTGCAGATTAGTACCGGAGTACCGGCTGCAGATTAGTACCGGCTGTGTGCAGATTAGTACCGGAGTACCGGCTGCAGATTAGTACCGGCTGTGTGCAGATTAGTACCGGAGTACCGGCTGCAGATTAGTACCGGCTGTGTGCAGATTAGTACCGGAGTACCGGCTGCAGATTAGTACCGGCTGTGTGCAGATTAGTACCGGAGTACCGGCTGCAGATTAGTACCGGAGTACCGGCTGCAGATTAGTACCGGCTGTGTGCAGATTAGTACCGGAGTACCGGCTGCAGATTAGTACCGGCTGTGTGCAGATTAGTACCGGAGTACCGGCTGCAGATTAGTACCGGCTGTGTGCAGATTAGTACCGGAGTACCGGCTGCAGATTAGTACCGGCTGTGTGAAGATTAGTACCGGAGTGCCGGCTGCAGATTAGTACCGGCTGTGTGCAGATTAGTACCGGAGTACCGGCTGCAGATTAGTACCGGCTGTGTGCAGATTAGTACCGGAGTGCCGGCTGCAGATTAGTACCGGCTGTGTGCAGATTAGTACCGGAGTACCGGCTGCAGATTAGTACCGGCTGTGTGCAGATTAGTACCGGCTGTGTGCAGATTAGTACCGGAGTACCGGCTGCAGATTAGTACCGGCTGTGTGCAGATTAGTACCGGAGTACCGGCTGCAGATTAGTACCGGCTGTGTGCAGATTAGTGCCGGAGTACCGGCTGCAGATTAGTACCGGCTGTGTGCAGATTAGTACCGGAGTACCGGCTGCAGATTAGTACCGGCTGTGTGCAGATTAGTACCGGAGTACCGGCTGCAGATTAGTACCGGCTGTGTGCAGATTAGTACCGGAGTACCGGCTGCAGATTAGTACCGGCTGTGTGCAGATTAGTACCGGAGTACCGGCTGCAGCCGGATTGACGCTGGAGACAGGATTCAAGTGCTACCCGGACGAACATGTAGTTCCCGTCACAGAAGCACCACACGAGTTATCAGCAGAGCTGTTCCCCGTCACAGAAGCACCACACGGGTTATCAGCAGAGCTGTTCCCCGTCACAGAAGCACCACACGGGTTATCAGCAGAGCTGTTCCCCGTCACAGAAGCACCACACGGGTTATCAGCAGAGCTGTTCCCCGTCACAGAAGCACCACACGGGTTATCAGCAGAGCTGTTCCCCATCACAGAAACACCACACGGGTTATCAGCAGAGCTGTTCCCCGTCACAGAAACACCACACGGGTTATCAGCAGAGCTGTTCCCCGTCACAGAAGCACCACACGGGTTATCAGCAGAGCTGTTCCCCATCACAGAAACACCACACGGGTTATCAGCAGAGCTGTTCCCCGTCACAGAAACACCACACGGGTTATCAGCAGAGCTGTTAACATGTGATCACTTGAGCTTTCTGCTCAAGTGATCTTCGGAGGCACCACCTCGGAGCAGTTCAACATCCATCGGGGAACGAGGCAGGGCGCCATATTATCACCAGCACTAGCAAATATATTCCTGTCCCCACTGCTCCGGACCTTGGACAGCAACGGCTGCGGTGCCCACCTGCACGGCCATCATGTGCCTGCAGTTTGTTATGCCGACGACCTGATGTTGTTGTCGACTAATGTCAGGAACCTCGCAACTCTCTTGCGGCTGGTTGGGAACTTCGCTGAGAAGTGGCGCCTCGAATTTGTTCATCCGGAGCCGTCAAAAACAAAAAGTCACTGCATTGTCTTCGGAAGTGAGCTCCTGGCGCATGTACCCACCTGGACCTTGTCAGGTCAGACGCTTCAGGTGCGCCCTCAAACGGAGCACCTCGGCGCTGTGCTGGACTCCCGCCTGTCAGCCGCGCAACATGTGGAGCAGCGCACCAAACGGGCCGGTGGCGCCTTCTATGGCCTCACGCCTGTTGGAATGCTCGCCAACCGTCTCTTTGCAGCAGACAAAACATACCTGTGGAAGACAGTGGTGATGCCAACTCTGATTTTTGGCTGCGAGACTGCACCTCTCATACCTTCAGATGTGGAGCGCTTAGATGCCCGCCAAGCCGCTTGCATCAAGGCCGCCCTGGGACTGCCACGCACTTCCCACCACACCGCTTTGCTTACTGCCTTACACGTGCCCCCCATACACGAATCGCTCAGAGGCTCCATATTTCAGTGTTTTAGAGCAACCTTCCGCTCGTCCCATCGACTGCATCAGATATATATCTCGGGTCTCGCTCAGCTCGCTGTGAACCTTGATGCACTTGCTGGCTCATTCTTGTCCCAGGTGTATGCAATATGCAATAATTATTTCTGCGTCATCCTGGACATCGCTGCCGGCCGCATTGACCATGAACGTGTGCGCACGCCCCGTAGCCCAAGTGGGCTAGTAGACAGTATCAGGCTGGTACTGTCTGGACCTCAGTGCCAAGCGACAAGACGCTTGCTGAGGCTGCTTACCTCAGCATAGTCTTTTCAGGAAGCTACCGAAGCCAACCCAGTTCCGTCCAAGCAGACGGATGAGGAGTAGGTATACTCACTGCTGGTGTTCTGTTTCTATTTCTGTTATGTTTATGTATGTACTTGTCACATTGTGACGCCTAATAAATATTGATTGATTGATTGATTGTAGTTCCCGTCACAGAAGCACCACACGGGTTATCAGCAGAGCTGTTCCCCGTCACAGAAGCACCACACGAGTTATCAGCAGAGCTGTTCCCCGTCACAGAAACACCACACGAGTTATCAGCAGAGCTGTTCCCCATCACAGAAGCACCACACGAGTTATCAGCAGAGCTGTTCCCCGTCACAGAAGCACCACACGGGTTATCAGCAGAGCTGTTCCCGTCACAGAAGTACCACACGGGTTATCAGCAGAGCTGTTCCCGTCACAGAAGCACCACACGGGCTATCAGCAGAGCTGTTCCCGTCACAGAAGCACCACACGGGTTATCAGCAGAGCTGTTCCCGTCACAGAAGCACCACACGGGTTATCAGCAGAGCTGTTCCCCATCACAGAAACACCACACGGGTTATCAGCAGAGCTGTTCCCCGTCACAGAAACACCACACGGGTTATCAGCAGAGCTGCTCCCCGTCACAGAAGCACCACACGAGTTATCAGCAGAGCTGTTCCCCATCACAGAAACACCACACGGGTTATCAGCAGAGCTGTTCCCCATCACAGAGGCACCACACGGGCAAGGCCCGATCCAGGGGGGGCAAAGGGGCCATGCCCCCCCAAAGGTCCTGAAACTATGATTTGCCTCCCGCCCTCCCCCCCCCCCAACGGTTGGACGTACAGTTGTAAAAATTACATTTACAGCAGTCAAAATCCAGCTATCCACAGTGAACAACTTGAAAATTTCGCGCCGCTTCGCGGCATGACAAAAAATACGTAATTGCTTATACAAATTTGGAAAATGGGAAAATCAATTAATGAAGTGTCTCTGCTTGGTGGTACCTAATTGCTAGCCCCAGAGTCCACTCCCTTCATGAAATATTAACTTTCAAGCGGGCTACATGTTTAACTAGTCTGCCGAGTTCCGAAAAAAGGCGACGCGAATGCAAAGACGCGGACATCGGCACCCGGAAGCTGCTCCAGCGGTGCCCAACTTGATGGACCGAAGAGCTAATAATGGGACCAGGCCAGGACCATCTCCCCAAGCCATCCTTGCCCCAAGCTCCTCCAGATCCGCAGGGACCATTTATGTGCGGAAAAGTCGTTCTGCCTCTTGCTGATTTCAAACCATTTGCACTGTTACCAGTTGTTTGTTACAGACACAGTTCGGTAAATATGTATACAGTTATTATTATCATATGTACTATTGAGCGCTGATTGCCACCGGTCATCGTGATCGGGGTCATCGTGGTCATCGTGATCATCGTGATCTGAAGAATATGTAGGTATATGAAAAACTACCTTAATTTCAATTTTTCACCGATGTGACGCCGCTTCGCAGCGTCACATCGGTGGCCATCGTCATAACGAAGCTTTCGCCATCGTCTTCGGTTCGTTGTAACAGTGAATTGAATTAATAGCATGTTTAGCTTCTTATTCTCTACAAGCCCTACCGCCTATGTTTCTGGGTTTCATCAGGCAAACCCGTTAAAATTTCGTGCCGCTTCGCGTCGCTAAATAACAAGTACCTACTACAACATGCAAATCCACATTAAAAATGCTGCAAAGGCTTAAATACATGCCTAAAAAATGGGGTACATTTTTTCCGTCATTTCAGCCAGAATGCACTCAAAAATCATCGTCGACGCCCCTGGATACAGCTGACAATTGACATAGTTTTGCTCAGTGTAATCAATGTCGGAACAATACAAACTGCAATCTGAGCTTTTCCGATATCCCAAAAGGTCGAAAAGCTTTAATTTTTTTTATAGAAATCGTGAGGTTGCAAAATAAAGTGGCCCAAATCCCGGAAGAAATTCGAATTTGGGGGTAGGTAGGGTCCGCTAAAAACCGTTTGCTGCCCCCCCCCCCCAACAGTCGCTGGATTCGCCCTTGCACACGGGTTATCACCAGAGTTGTTAACGAAGCACAGCATGTCTACCGGAAGGAAAGCAGACATCATTAGTCGATCCATTTCCTCGTTCATTAGTGAACGATAAACAGATGATTCAGACAAACGCATCAGCGAGAAGCATTCATGGTAGTGATCGTAAAGACATCCAGATTACAAAGTACATATTTGTTTTGCTGGCCGTCTTTCGATTTGCAATGTTGTAGATCACACTGCATTAGCACATAAAGCACAATAGCACATTACGCAAGAGAACGTGTCCGTGTGTTGGAGATGTAATTGGGAACATCGAAGTTGTGACTGGCAGAATGCAAGCAAACAGCATCTGCATTGACATACCTAGACTCATTTACCAACAGTCGATGTTAATAGATAACCATACTCCAAAGCCTGGCAGCCCCCATCCGCCACTGCACATACCTAGATCGCACATAATACAATAAATTGACCGCACCTTAAAGGGAGTGTGCCTACTCACATCGCTTATTGTGGGTTATTGACAGAGCTGTATAGAGCTGAGCTGCATCCTCCAGAGCTGGTCCAGAGCTGCATAATCCTACGCACTTGCCCACGTGCGAAGGTGACAGTTTTGGCCAAAACGATGGGATTTTGTGAAAAATTTCAATTAAAAAGTGATCGAATAAGAATATTGCTACTCTTTAGAAAATTTGGTGACTAGTAGGTCACTAATTGATGAATATTTGTGAAAACTAAGTATTTTTGGCGTCAATATTTATGAAATTTGCAGCTACGCGAATGGTAAAGGAATTCCCTACGGTGCCAAAACTAGATGCTGAGCGCCGCAAAATCTTACCCACAAGACATTCCTTCACCATTGTGACAGTGACAAAGTTGGCGAACTTTGGATGTGACAAATGCGTGAAGGTGACACTTCAAGCGACATGCAAAATTTCCTTCATATGGTGTTCCCTGACGAGCTGCCAAATAAATCTTCCGCTTGGTGGTTTTGTTGATATCAGAACGTTTTCGTCCTGCGTATTGAAGTGCGGCTGGGTGATGTTGTAAGGCTTAAATCTTAAAGGGTGATAATCACCTTTTGATTTTGTTAGAAACAACTTATTTGGCTATCGTTATGGTATTAAAATGTTGTGATCTAAATTTAAGAATTAAATACAAATATTCCCTAATTCAAAGTTGCCCCTGTAGCTCAGTTGGGAGAGCGCCGGGCTTCTGACCTCACCCGGTAGTGGCAGCCCGGGTTCGAGTCGCTTCGGCGCTCGCTATTTGCCCATGACTGGAATGGCCTGTGGCCGGTGGCAGCGGTCGCACTCAAGGTCAGGTGACGTCAGAGGGCGGGGCGGACCGTGTCCAGGCATGCTGGGCACGTAAAACTTTCGCTTCTAAATTCTGCCGCACACCAGGAATTGCGCGATCGGGTGGTGGGGTCAGGGCCTGCGCAACAAGCTATGCTTAGCGCGGGGCCTGACCTCGGAAATCCATCCATTCAAAAACATTCGGACTAAATTTTTTATAAAAAAATTGGAAGTTTGGCAAAATTAATGATCGGTATTTTCCCTCCACTATTGGAAAGCGCAACATCTGGTGCTTTTGCATCAATCTGTTCAACGTTGTTGAATGGGCACTTGTAAACAAATCGCCGACACTAAATAGGTCGCAGTAGTTTTGCTTGGCACCGGCCGGCCGGTGCCAAGCTAAACTGCCGACCGATGTCAATGTACTTTTTTCAAATGATTGTTGATTGTTCATATTTTTTGCCACATATTCGCACAAGATAGAGTGCAGGAAACATATTGCATACCTTCATGATAAATAACAATGCGTAGGAAGGCTAATATACTGAATTCGTTGTCGAGTACTTGCTGAGTACCGACCGATATAAGCGCGGATCGCTTATCAGTAGAAAACTGCCAATATCTTTCGGTAGGAATGTTTATATGCAAAATGTAATGAATTTACATCATATTTTGGCATCGTCTATCGATTTCAGGTGCTAATTCCATTTTTGTGGAAAAAGGTGATTATCTCCCTTTAAAGGGATTGCCCCGGCATTGACTGGGGTCTCAGCCGAACCCCAGTGACTGGGGGGGGGGGGGGGGGGGGGGAGGGGGAGGTTAAACGCCCCCCCCCACCCCTGGTTATCTTCCGAACCAATAATCGTAGCGAGACGCGCAAGGCAGAATTTCAAAGCTCTCAATGAGACGAATCTCAATCATGCTAAACAAAATCAAAGTGAGGTCAAATGTCAGGTCACGGTCAGGTCAAAGGCAAAATCGTCGTATTTGAGTTTCAGCCATACATTCCATCCAAAGCCTTCGATTACGACCATCATCACCCAAAGTGATGCTAAAGGTATGATACACATCCCGCATGAGCTAAAGTGAGATTTTTGGCCAAGGTCAAGGTCAGGTCACAAAAGGTCACTATGTTCAAAATATCTACGAAAGTCATGCAGTACATGTTGTATGAGTTATTTTCCACGTAGAACTCGATAGTGATAGTCATTGTACCACCTGACTTCATTTACGTGAAGTTAATGTCAAGTTCAGGTCAAGTTCAGGTCAATGAAGGTCACAAATTTAAATTGATAAATCTAAATAAAAAAGGTATGTTTCTAGATCAGTTTCGTCTCAGAAATACAGCGGTGCCATTTGTTGTTCTGTATCTGGTCAATACAAGCCAAGAAACGCAATTTGTTAATATGTCATGAGTTACCAATACTTTATATGCCATGTCAGTCAAAAATGGAGATATCAGTTTGAAATTTGGTATAGTAGTTGCCTGGGTATGTCTATTGCCTGGACACGTCTTCCCGTTTTTGAATATTTTTGGAATTTTTGATTTTGTGATAATGTCCCCCCCCCCATTTGTTTTGGGGGGGGGGGGGTCCAATTTAGTTGTCTGTGACTAAAAGCAAACAAACGCAATTTCAAAATATGACGCCATGAGTTACTCATACTTAGGGAGCCATACGTCAGTCAAAAATAAAGATATTGGTTTTAAATTTGGTTTGGGTATTTTACACATGTTGTTCTCTAGCATATATTCCGTTTTTTCATGTTTGAAATTTTTGATTTTGAAGACATTTTATTTTTATCGTTTTTGTTTTCATTTTTGGGGGTCCAAAACCAAAATGTTCATAATTCCGAGGAAGCCATTTTGTAGCTGTTGTCATTCGCCATCTTTTGACTTTTTATCGCATATTACTCATAATATGGCATTTGTACGGTCTGTTAAAGTTTGACTGATTTTTTCGTCAAACTCGTGTGTAGTGACGTCACTAAATTCGCTATATCTCGATTTTTTTTCGACGAAATTGCTTCATTTTTGCACAGAAGACGTACAATTGACGTAGGAGATGGTGCCCGAAGTTTCACGTCGATAGCGCTATTGGTTTGTGTGATATTGCGGAAGTTCGTCAGGTGGACGAAGAACGTCCCCCCAAGCCAATGGCGGGTTAACTGGCATTTTCCATCAGAGTCATGCTTACGTATTTTTGTCTTTGTGTGCTATGTTTGGATCTTATCTTGCCCCCCAGTGATTTTCCCTTAAATAAGCCCTGCCGTACGAGATTTGTGACCTATACCTTATAACACAGACAGACTTTCCAAGGTCAAGTCTCGGCGAATTCGGACGCTTCGGCTTTGGGCGGGCGCCAATTCCACAGCCAAACTGGATGAGAGCGGCCATCAAGGCCATATATGGGAGGTAGAGTCATCCGGCGATTCTACGTGTTCATGACGTCAGAGCGTGACGTCATTTGGATCCATCGGCCTCATCCGCCATTGCAGTTAATGATATTCCGGGAGAAATAAATACCCTCTAACTCGAAAAGTAAAAAGGTTACGAAAAAGGAAAAGCCAGCGTTGGAAAGCTCAAAACAAGGCGAATCGAAATATTTGGATAATTTTAGGCCCAGGTCAATATTGAGGTCACTAGAGGTCATCAAAGGTCAGGCCCTTGTTCACGGTCCCTCTGCGGTTCGGCGGTCACCAGCTGAGGCTCAAAGCCCCGCCCCTTCGATGAACTTTAGATTTGACCTCAACCACGTGCAATTGGTATGAATCGACGCGTTCTTGCGAGGCGAACACGATAACATTAAAGTCATTGATGTATCTATATTTGTTAAAAAGTTATTTGCGAAAAACAGTTTTAGCTGATCGCAGACGACATGCGCCAAAATTGACCACTGGGGTGACGTCATAAGTAGAAGCGGGCACGTTACGGATATAGGGATGACACCCCCCTGGCGGCCATCATGCATCTAGTACTGAGCACAGCTGGGACCAACGTTTTGGAGTCTGAAATAAATACAAAATCCTTTGCCGATACACTGCTTTAGGTGCTGCAGGAGCAAGTTTGAGCTTGATCATACATGATTGTTTGAAAAATGTTTCCTACAAGAGTGAAAAGGTAATAACAAAACTGTATTGTGCATACGTTAGACCACATTTGGAGTATTGTGTACAAGCCTGGTCTCCAACATATGAGAAAGATTGCTGGTTGTTAGAAAGAGTTCAAAAAAGGGCAACAAAAATGATTAATTGTCTTGGTAGTTTACCTTATGAAGATAGATTAAGGAAATTGGGTATGTTTTCACTTAGATATAGAAGGCTAAGAGGAGATCTAATTGAAGTCTTCAAATTTGTAAATAGTCAGCATTCTGGATATTTAAAGGGTATGTTTGAGTTCAATAGGGAAAATCGAGGTAGAGGTCATCAGCATAAACTCATTATGAAACAAAGTAGGACTAGGCTACGACAGTCATTTTTCAGTAGAAGGGTTGTAGGTCATTGGAACATGCTACCAGGGGATGTCGCTGATGCAGTGACACTTGCTTCCTTCAAAATTAGATTAGATAAATACTTTACAGAGAAGGGATTAGTTCATAAATACTCGTGGGATTAGCCTTCTTTTATGCAGGTAGAGTAAGGTGATTTGAAGGGGTGAGACTGGTGGGGGGGGGGGGGGGGGGGGTGCAACCTCGGATGGGCCCAAGAGGCTCTTTGTTGCACTTTTCTTTTATGTCTTTATGTCTTTATGATTGTTGATCCCCACCATTCATTTTTTTTTATTTTAGAAATCCTCCGGAGGTGGCAATATCCCTTTAACGAGGCGTCGTGATCAGATACTACGTGACAGATAGTGTCCTACCTCCGGCGCCCGCCCGGCGGAGGTAGAGACCAGGCGCGTATCCACCACTGGGGTCACTGGGGATCAGTCCCCAGTAACATTTTCGGATTTTAACATTACGCCTGTGGACGTTGCATGGAAATAATCGACTTCAAAGTGCCTCCGCCCCCACCTACTTTCGGAAAGTGTTTACGCCTATGGTAGGGACCTACTACCGAAGAGGTTTCGCAGGGCCTATTTTAAGGGAAAACCACTGGGGGGGGGGGGGGGGGGGCAAAAAGGTATCCCCATTTTTGGGGGCACCTTTTTGTGGCAAAAGGTACCCCATTTTTTCCTCCGCGGATTTGGGCCAGTCACTTGATTTTGGTATTCGAGCTTTATTTTGTGGACATTTTTCCGAGATAAAAAATTGGGGGGGTAAAAAAAACTTTAAAAATCACAAATCCGAGACAGCCATTTGGAAGAAAATGTAATTTCCTTTCTTTTGACGTTATTTATTTGCAATTTGTTTTGAAACTCTATTTTTACGATTTCCCTAACATTTATTGTTTTTCCACCAAAAATGGCATGACATGACGTCATTAAAACGTCATCTCCCAAAATACTACATAAATTTCATTGAAATTTAGTGAGAAGACTTATAATTGGTGCAGTATAAGGTACTGCAAGTTTCACGTTGATATCTATCACAGTTTTAAAGTTATTGAGAAAATACGGGAGGGGACAAATTCTTCCCTCCCCCCCCCCCTCCCAGCGGGGCGCGTGTCACCGGGGCTGCATGAATTGCATCAGGTGTGCTGTTTTGTCTATCATTGAAAGCAAGAGATATATACAAACTTCAAATTCAATCACTTGAGAAAAGAAAAAACTTCCGTTTTCATGAAGTTTTCTCCTAAGATCATTGTTTTTTCACGGTCAGTGCAGGGAACGCGCAGGAGGGGGGATACTTGTATTGCATGCCCCCCCCAGATTCTGTGTGTGTGTGTGGGGGGAGGGGTTGCCCCTGATGTCCGCCCCTGGATCCGCCAGTGGGGGCGCGGATGCCATCCCCCTTATATTTGTTTTGGAAATAGCGGAAAACGACGCCATTTCGCGCCGCCATTTTTGATACAACTGCTTGCCTATCAATTGCCAAAATCCTGTTAATTTGTTTACCTCGGGTCTCCTCAGGTCACGTCACTAAGTCAAGTCTAGTGATCCCACCTCCAAAAAATGTGAGGTCGTGCCGCCGTAGCACATTGTTTGACCGATCAGTTGAATACTCACAGGATTTAAAGGAAATAGTTCACCTTGGAAAATTTTACCCAACACGATTTGATTATATTTTTAATACAATTTCTTTTTATATTGTCAAAAATGGCCTTATATCGCGCCGATTCAGGACAGAAGGCCGTACATTTTTATTGTTTATCAAAACTATATGCATACTCTCTGAGTCAGAGTCCTGACGTCACGCGAATGTAAAAATGGTTCAGCCAATCAGATTCGAAAGTAGTCGCGTAAAGATAGACTCGCATTGGAGATGTGCCAACCGGCGGCCGGCGTTCGCTCGCTAGCACCAGCTGCAAGCTGATTGGCTGATGGTATAGCCTCTGCCCGGGCTAGAACCAGTAAACATTCTTTCGCCAGCACCGCATTCCTTCGCCAAAAACTCAATTATATTCGGCTGGAGAGTCTTTTCACCGTGTTTTGCTTGTTACGTTGCGTGGTTTTCGAGATCATAGGGGGGGGGGGGCGTTTCGACGCTCCCCCTCGAACTCAGCTCCTATGGGACGTACACCAAGCCCGAAAACATCGTTCGAAAGCTTGTCCAAAAGCATTTTGATGTTATTTCGGCATTTTCTTAACAGGTCAATATTGAGGTCACCAGAGGTCATCAAAGTTCAAATTTTCCATTTTTAGGACTTCACTCCAGAAACCTCCAGATATCACAGGAACTATGCTAGCTAGGAACAAACGGAAAAAACAATGGAAAGCTCTTGAAACATTCAATCGACACGGATCGCCACGTGTCCTCAGATTTTAGCTCAGATCAATATCTTAGGCTCCAGAGCTCATCAAATGTAAAAAAAAACAATTTTTTAGCAAAAGAGTTATTATTTTTATTTATTTATTAAAGAGCAAAAGAGTTATATTCATGGTGACCAGGTTAGGTCAACTTAGATATTTGACCTCAGGTCAAGGTCAAGTGGTGACACAATTATGTCATGCTGGACATTGGGAGACGTGCCTCGACGAGACAAACACATTGGTGGCAGTTTCACTTATCTATCTTTGCTTTGTCGAGAGTTATTGACACAAAAGTGTTGGTGACCTCGGATGACCTCGGCTGACCCTGTAGGGGTCACTGAACGAAAATCGCACCTGGGTCTTCAAGAATGTCCTATGATAACAAGATCTAGAAGGAATTGGGCTGATATCGTGCGTATCCTCAGAATAGGAAGCATTTGAATATTTCCCCATTGACTTATAATGGGTAGGTCACGAAATTGACCCGACCTTAGGTCACTGATATCAAACATCCGAGATATACGAATTGTAGGTACCTAGGACTTTATAAAATCCTGTAAGTACGATGTCTATCGGCCAAAAACTATGGCTATGGTGTGACCACAAGCTTTTTTGGAGCTGGGGTCACGTGACTTGATCTGGTGACCTGACCTGAGATGAACCGAGTTTTTTTAAAACATAATGTGGACAATTGATGTTTGAACAGCTATGCTAAAAACGGTGGCGCTGCGCGCCGCCGTTTTTCCGCTATCCTTCAAAAACCTGTGGGAGTGGGGGGGGGGGGGGGGCGCCTAAACGCCCCCCCCCCCCCCGGCACGGCGCGGGTTAAATCAGCTATCAATGCATAAGCAAGCCAAATCTGATGCGTTTTCATAATTGTGTGACACTTTTTGGAATTCCCCCCCCCCCCCCAACCACCCGTTCTGGATCCGCCAATGCAAAGATCCATGTGGTATTTGTATCCTGTGACCTCCACGATGTAAAATCTATTCACCCTGAGGTCATTCGTCATTTTTCTTCCATATCTGTTTTTACCGAACCAGTAAGGCGCCGTAGTTGGCGATGAACGAGCGAACGCAAAGGAAATGTATGGTGAATTTCAACTCGATCAGGGAAGTAGTTTCTGAGATACAAATACGTAGTGCACACGTGCGCACGTGCAGAAGCACCCCACCCCCGACTTGTGAGAATGTGGCGGCTGAGAGATCCCTAACCACACTCCAAATTTGAACACAATCGGCTCAGCAGTTGCCCCCACCCACTCCAAATTGTGTGGCGACGTTCCTGATCCAACAACACCCCCTCTCCCCCACTCTGCCGCCAATGGGTGATGTTCAAAGGATATTGAAATTCAAGATATTGCGGAAATAATGTAAACATACTTATTTTGGCTGGGAAATAAATAAAAAAAACTTAGGAATATCATGACATTTTCATTGGATTTGTATACATTTATCACCAGGTAAACATATTTTATTTTAATTGAATACCTATCAAGCGAAAAATGACATGGAAATACTGAAATCAGGGTGGGCAACATTTCTTGACTGGGGGGGCAAAACGGCTCACTGGGGGGGGGGGCATTTGCCCCCCAGTTAACATGTTAAAATAGGCCCTGAGGTTTCGGGGAAGTGAAACTTTGTCTTCTATAAATGGCAAACTAATCCTGTGTCGAAATTACTTAAAGGAAATAGTTCACCTTGGAAATTTTTCTCAAACACGATTTTATTATATTTTGTAATACAATTTCTTTTCATATTGTCAAAAATGGCCTTATATCGCGCCGATTCAGGACAGAAGGCTGTACATTATTATTGTTTATCATGCATACTCTCTGAGTCAGAGTCCTGACGTCACGCGAATTTAAAAAATGGTTCAGCCAATCAGATTCGAAAGTAGTCGTGTAAGGATAGACTCGCATTAGAGATGTGCCAACCGGCGGCCGGCGGCCGGCGGTTCGCTTGCTAGCACCAGCTGCAAGCTGATCGGCTGATGGTATAGCCTCTGCCCGGGCACTATCTATCCAGCACCACATTCTTTCGTCAGCAATGCATTCTTTCGCCAAAAAATCAAATATATTCGGCTGAAGAGTCTTTTCAGTCAAGAAAACTTGCAGATAGGGGTTTCCCAACACGGGCTACAAAACTACTATCTCAGTTTAAAACTAATGTTGAAGCCTGAAGGTGAACTATTTCCTTTAACTTAGGGAGCTATTTTTTTCTCACACAACCCAGTTTTCGATATGCTCTACAAAGCTGCTATCTCAGTTCAAAACCCAATGTTAAAGGTGAACTATTGCCTTTTAGTTAATTTTTTATGATCACGATGGACTCCCGTGAAATAGTGATTTGTGGTTATTGTCAGTTATTGTGATCTGGACGCTACTTCTGGCCCTCGGAAAGGGAAACAACAGTATTTGAAGCAGCGTATCAAAAGGAAACATGCTGAGCGCTTACCGGAATTCGGCAAGAAACCGCCAGTTCACAATCGATCCTGGGACAAGTTTTGTTCTACGCAGGGTGGTGGTGATGTAACATCCATTTGTTGCATCCATGGTGGTGCAGGGTGGTGGTGATGTAACATCCATTTGTTGCATCCATGGTGGTGCAGGGTGGTGGTGATGTAACATCCATTTGTTGCATCCATGGTGGTGCAGGGTGGTGGTGATGTAACATCCATTTGTTGCATCCATGGTGGTGCAGGGTGGTGGTGATGTGGTGAGGTAAGGGCTGAGTCAAGGACTGAGTCATCTTTAATTCTGGCTCATTTTCAAGGGCTGGTCCAAAATGACTCACTTACAGGGGCAGCGGATTGCGGGGGGCAGGGTACCAAAAATGCCCCCCAGTCGAAAATCCTGGGGGGGGCAAAATAGTCATTTCTCCCCCCAGATTTTGGCAGGCTCATTATCTCACGTTTGCAGCTGTGTGACCTATTTTTCCCGATTTCGTCCTAACCAATCATATACTTTGTGCAACTATTTTTACTTGTGCTTTGACGACGAATTAACTAACATCCATTTATAACGATCAGTGAATCACTGTTCAGATTTGAGTCACTATTTTGTATATAAATAGAAGCAATGGGGTATGTCAGCTGACAAAGATGTAGATGGCGCTGATGTACAATGTGACCCAAGCGGCGATCACCGCCATTGGTGACAATGCATTAGTCACTGTTTGAGGGTGGCTCTAAAAATAGTTAGGATAGAAAATGCTAAAGGGTCAAGTCTCATATGGTTCGCTGAAGCTTTCTGAGTTAAATGCTGCCATTTTTGTTGATGATATAAATAATTGGGGTTGCACAAAATCGCCCCGAAGTCAACCACGCGTGGCGAGCCGTCATAAGGGCGACCGACCCGTCCGGCCCCAGCAGGCGATCGACCATGTCGTCTCGCCGCGGCCGGCCGTCGTCTTCGGTGGCGAGGGCTGCGGCTCGGGTGAACGGCAGTATTTTAGTTTACCGTCATTATTTATATTTATCATACGATCAAGGCCACACAAGATGGTGATGGGAATGAGCAATGGTGTAGGCGGCGCAGAAGGAACAAGAGGAGCTGAATGAGTGGCAATGAGCACGGAATACAATTAGACCATATGCCACCGCACTTAGCAAGTCGTTGGTCCTGCCGTATTTTATATGAAAGTTTTTGTATTTTCCTCATTTTTTTCGGGAGAGGATTGCGGTTTGTGCTGCTCCAGTAGGATGTCATAAGCGGGTGTCGACAATACGATCTTCTGCTCAATTGAAGGCGAGTATGTTTTTTGAGCAGTGTTTCAAACAGTAAGTTCCATCTGTGGTGACATCGCAATTAATGCACGGTGAAAGCTTTTCTTCCATATTTTGTATTGAATATATGAATGTTTATCAGTTTAACAATCAAATGTACAACCATCGTTGTTTTGCCGCCAATATTTTGTTGTTGTTTGGCCCGAAGCCACGGTGGATAGAAAGATTGCCCGCCCAGGAGCCGCAGCCAGCAGCCCCGACGACGGCTGCCGCGGCGAGTCGATATGGTTGATCGTCCGCTGAGGCTGGATGGGCCGCTCGCCCTTATGGCGGTTCGCCACGCATGGTTGACTTCCGCGATTTTGTGCAACCCCAATTATTGATATAATACAAAAAATGGCAGAATTCAACTCAGAAAGCTTCAGCGAACCACATGAGACGTGGGCCTTTAGCACTTTCGAGCGTAACTATTTTTAGAGCCACCTTCGAACAGTGACTTAATACATGGTCGCCAATGGCGGCAATCGCCGCTTGGGTCACATTGCTGCCCAGCGCCCCTGGTGGGTGGCGGAAATTTTGCTGACATACCCCATTGTTGTTTGATTTGCTTGGCGAAAATCGACATTGAATTGCGGCAGGGCCTGCCCTGTCCAATGTCTGTCACAAACAAAACTGGAATTTGTATTGAACCTTTGATGTGATATATGGGATGTTCTACAAATGGTAAAATATTCTTTATGCGCCCATTTTTGACTCCCACCTTGTATCCTTTCCGACATTCAATTCGTACTGACGCTCTTTGTACAGTGACATAATTTCGAAAGAAGGCCTCTCGAAAAAAAATCATTAAAAAATCGCTGTTTTTCTATCATGTCATCTACAGGTGTGACGGATGGGGGAGGCAGTTGCCCGCTGGGAAAAATAAGATAGTAAGCCATAGTTTTGCCCCCATCTAGCGGGCCTTAGAAAGGCAAAAGTAATGACCGTATTTGTTGATGTAAATTAATTATTCGGCCAGTTTCGTCTGAAGCTATCATATACTTTGTCCAATGATTTTTACTTGTTCTTTGGCGACGAATTAACATCCATTTCTAACGATCAGTGAATCGCTGTCCATATATGTGTGTCATTTTTTAAAAATAAATAGAGGCAATTATTGTTTGATTTGCTTGGCGAAAATCGACATATATGTAAAAATCACGGCGCAAAAATCGTGCCTTCAACGCAAAATAAATACCTATGAACAGTCTGCACATCCAAATTGCAATATATGTATAATAGAGCAAATAGTACAATTTACACATCTGTCTTGACTTCAATCACGAACTTGTATTTCAGCACACTTCTCTGCTCTATATGACTTTTTTAGAATGAAACACGGCAAATTGCCGCACTGCACGCTGCACAGTCCCTGCCTTTCAACCCCAATCCCGCCGACCGGCGCAATAGGGGCAGGGAGGGCAGCTAATCCCCAATCTAGAGGTTGTGGGCAAACATACAATTTTGCTCTCCCATGAAATCATAAGAGGGAGCTCTTCCGAAAACTGGATCAATAGGCAAGGGCCCTATCAGGAATGACAAAGGCAGTTTTCGGACAAATCAGGAATGACAAAGTTTGTTTTCATCTGTGACCTAAGGTCTGGATAGTTTCGTGACCAGTCAATGGGAAAATATTCGAATGATTCCTTTCAGAGGATACGCATCGTTAGGGACTGACGCGCTTATCGGCTGCGCGGGCCCGCCTGGCCGGTCGGACTCCGGGCCGCGCACCATAGGGAAAATAGTGAATAATCGTGATAAAACAGGTATAAATACATAACCATTTGATATATCTAAAAAACCCATTCGGGACAAAGCTGGACACTAAGGACACTACACTAATCTACATAAAGGGGGCAGTCGCTTGATATTTTAGTGATTTTCAGTTCGGTCAAAATTAAGTCAAAGCAAAAAATGTGGTACCTCCTAGCATTAGGAGGAGGCGGAAATTGACGTTACTGTATAGTATAACCAATTTTCTACCCAGACTGTACAGCATATTTCATGAAAACCCACAAGGAGAAATGTACAGAACTGAACGGAAAATAAACCTTTCTTTTGTTTTCCTTTTTTCGAACATAAAAATAAACCCGGTCATTTTGGCAACATGTGCAACATTTTTTCTCTCAACCGAATTCCAAAAATCTGAATTGGTCATACCTAGCGACATGCACGTGGTTTGATGGATAAAAACATGCAGCAAAAGTTATCAGAATCATTTTCCAGTGGGTATTCGGCTATTGCAACGTGCATTGCAACTTGCAAGACATTGCATGCCATTTTGCACCAAAAAATCGGGTGAAATTATATTTGGCTCAGTGTTAGCGTTTTTGATTCAAACAGTCTTGCTGGGTATAAAAGTTATTATTCAGGTCGTTGCTATTTTTTGCTACCGTTGCTACCGTTGCTATATTATTCAGGTATTCACAAGTGCACCACTCATTTTTCAACATATGTGCAGCGTGGGTCTTCCAACGTATCTAATATGAACCAATCTAGGAAAATTGTCGGACATTATTATACCGTTCGACAGATAGGCGTGTTTTAACCTCTCATAATTGAACAGATTGCCTATGCAATTTTCATATTTCGAACATAAAAATAAACCCGTTTATTTTGCAATATATGTGCAACATTTCTTCCAACAGAATTCCAAAAATATGAAGTGGTCATACTAGCGACATGAACGTGGTTTGATGGATAAAGACATTCAGCAAAGGTTCTCAGCATTATTGTCCATTGATAAGACCTACAACAATAGTCCGATATAAGTTATATCGGACTATTGTTGTAGGTCTTACGATTAGGTATAGGTCATTCTTGGTGATCCGGGTACATGTTTCGCTCAGTGGGCAATACAAAGTCAAATAACGACATTTGAGGTCACCAACACTTTTTTGCCAATAACTTTTGACAGATTAAAGATACAGAAGTGATGCCCACATCATTGTGTATGCGTCATCGAGACACACACGTTTGACGTCGAGACACGTTTGGCCAATATATGCAATGTGACTTACATGGGCCACACATGACCTTGATTTGAGGTAAACTTATAATTTTGACATAATTCGGTGATTCGGTGATGTCTGAAACCACTTAGATCAGACAAATACTGCAACGTTAAAACAACTGTCCTTTTCTTATAAGCTAAAAGTAATTAACGAAACATCCTTTGACATAAATAACCAACGGTTACATCACGAGCCTAAACTAGTCACTTCTTTAATGGAGGGCATCTCATCAACCGGCCATTTTCATCTCTAAACGTTACCGAAGTTGATTGTCCCTTTGCTGTAATTAATTTTCATGCAAATGATTGAAGGGTTTCTAGAGCCTTTAGAGACTGGCTGATTGAAAAGGACACTTCTGTATCATTGGAAGTATCTTTTGGAAGCATTGTCGATTTGTTGTGCCTTTGATAAAGTTCGTGAAACGTAAAGTGTGCTCTCTGTCTATTCTCGATTCTGATAACAGCAGTTTTCAAAAGTCAAGCTTTTCAACCTAAATTTTAAAATTATAGAAATCCATTTAATATTTTTTTATATTAAACCATACCGGGTGTCGTTATGCCCCCAACAAATGTTCAAAGAAAATGTCGGAATATTTGTCGCCGGAACTCTCACACTTTGAATTTGATGGGCAATGCCCAACTTCTTTGGTTGTTGAAATTTCAACTTTGCGATATATTACACCTATATATATATTACACCTATATATATATATATATATATATATATATATATATATATATATATATATATATATATATATATATATATATATATATATATATATATATATATATATATATATATATATATATATATATATATATATATATATATATATATATATATATATATATATATATATATATATATATATATATATATATATATATATATATATATATATATATATATATATATATATATATATATATATATATATATATATATATATATTATATATATATATATATATATATATATATATATATATATATATATATATATATATATATATATATATATATATATATATATATATATATATATATATATATATATATATATATATATATATATATATATATATATATATATATATATATATATATATATATATATATATATATATATATTATATATATATATATATATATATATATATATATATATATATATATATATATATATATATATATAATATATATATATATATATATATATATATATATATATATATATATATATATATATATATATATATATATATATATATATATATATATATATATATATATATATATATATATATATATATATATATATATATATATATATATATATATATATATATATATATATATATATATATATATATATATATATATATATATATATATATATATATATATATATATATATATATATATATATATATATATATATATATATATATATATATATATATATATATATATATATATATATATATATATATATATATATATATATATATATATATATTATATATATATATATATATATATATATATATATATATATATATATATATATATATATATATATATATATATATATATATATATATATATATATATATATATATATATATATATATATATATATATATATATATATATATATATATATATATATATATATATATATATATATATATATATATATATATATATATATATATATATATATATATATATATATATATATATATATAT